>WNWK01010234.1:27500-71441 GCA_009830355.1 Cherax destructor | reverse complement strand
GTGGTACAGGTGTGTGGGACGTGTGTTGGTGGTACAGGTATGTGGGACGTGTGTTGGTGGTACAGGTATGTGGGACGTGTGTTGGTGGTACAGGTGTGTGGGACGTGTGTTGGTGGTACAGGTTGTGGGACGTGTGTTGGTGGTACAGGATGTGGGACGTGTGTGGTGGTACAGGTATGTGGGACGTGTGTTGGTGGTACAGGTAGTGGGACGTGTGTTGGTGGTACAGGTATGTGGGACGTGTGTTGGTGGTACAGGTATGTGGGACGTGTGTTGGTGGTACAGGTATGTGGGACGTGTGCTGGTGGTACAGGTATGTGGGACGTGTGTTGGTGGTACAGGTATGTGGGACGTGTGTTGGTGGTACAGGTGTGTGGGACGTGTGCTGGTGGTACAGGTATGTGGGACGTGTGCTGGTGGTACAGGTGGGGATGTGGGGACGTGTGTTGGTGGTACAGGTATGTGGGACGTGTGTTGGTGGTACAGGTATGTGGGACGTGTGTTGGTGGTACAGGTATGTGGGACGTGTGTTGGTGGTACAGGTATGTGGGACGTGTGTTGGTGGTACAGGTGTGTGGACGTGTGCTGGTGGTACAGGTATGTGGACGTGTGCTGGTGGTACAGATGTGTGTGGGACGGTGTTGGGACGTTTTGGTGGTACAGGTTGTGAGACGTGTGTTGGTGGTACAGGTATGTGGGACGTGTGTTGGTGGTACAGGTGTGTGGACGTGTGTTGGTGGTACAGGTATGTGGGACGTGTTGAGGGTGGTACAGTGTGTGGGACGTGTGTTGGTGGTACAGGTGTGTGGGACGTGTGTTGGTGGTACAGGTATGTGGGACGTGTGTTGGTGGTACAGGATGTGGGACGTGTGTTGGTGGTACAGGTTGTGGGACGTGTGTTGGTGGTACTGTGTTAAGGTGTGTGGACGTGTGTTGGTGGTGACAGGTGTGGGGACGTGTGTTGGTGGTACAGGTGTGGGACGTGTGTTGGTGGTACAGGTGATGTGGGACGTTGTGGTGGTAGTTGTGTGGACGTGTGTGTGGTACAGGTGATGTGGGACGTGTGTTGGTGGTACAGGTGTGTGGGACGTGTGTTGGTGGTACAGGTAGTGTGGGACGTGTGTTGGTGACAGTGAGTATGTGGGACGTGTGTTGGTGGTACAGGTTGTGGAGACGTGTGTTGGTGGTACAGGTATGTGGGACGTGTGTTGGTGGTACAGGTATTGGGACGTGTGTTGGTGGTACAGGTGTGTGGGACGTGTGTTGGTGGTACAGGTGTGTGGGACGTGTGTTGGTGGTACAGGTGTGTGGACGTGTGTTGGTGGTACAGGTATGTGGGACGTGTGTTGGTGGTACAGGTATGTGGACGTGTGTTGGTGGTACAGGTATGTGGGACGTGTGTTGGTGGTACAGGTATGTGGGACGTGTGTTGGTGTACAGGTATGTGGGACGTGTGCTGGTGGTACAGGTGTGTGGGACGTGTGTTGGTGGTACAGGTATGTGGACGTGTGTTGGTGGTACAGGTATATGGGACGTGTGTTGGTGGTACAGGTATGTGGGACGTGTTGTGGTACAGGTATGTGGACGTGTGTTGGTGGTACAGGTGTGTGGGACGTGTGTTGGTGGTACAGGTGTGTGCGACGTGTGTTGGTGGTACAGGTTGGGACGTGTGTTGGTGGTATAGGTGTGTGGACGTGTGTTGGTGGTACAGGTGTGGGACGTGTGTTGGTGGTACAGGTGTGTGGACGTGTGTTGGTGGTATAGTTGTGTGGGACGTGTGTTGGTGGTACAGGTGTGGGACGTGTGTTGGTGGTACAGGTGTGTGTTTGACGTGTGTTGGTTGTATAGTTGTGTGGGACGTGTGTTGGTGGTACAGGTGTGGGACGTGTGTTAGTGGTACAGGTGTGTGGACGTGTGTTGGTGGTACAGGTGTGTGGGACGTGTGTTGGTGGTACAGGTATGTGGGACGTGTGCTGGTGGTACAGGTGTGGGACGTGTGTTGGTGGTATAGTTGTGTGGGACGTGTGTTGGTGGTACAGGTGTGGGACGTGTGTTAGTGGTACAGGTGTGTGGGACGTGTGTTGGTGGTATAGTTGTGTGGGACGTGTGTTGGTGGTACAGGTGTGTGGGACGTGTGTTGGTGGTATAGGTGTGTGGGACGTGTGTTGGTGGTACAGGTGTGTGGGACGTGTGTTGGTGGTACAGGTGTGTGGGACGTGTGTTGGTGGTATAGGTGTGTGGGACGTGTGTTGGTGGTACAGGTGTGTGGGACGTGTGTTGGGGATACAGGTGTGTGGGTAAGATATGGGTGAGAGAGACAGGTGTTGACATGACATGTCAACACCTGTCAAACTACTTGACAGGAAGGTTGTTAAATCTGGTAAAACACTGAGGACAGTAGTCGTGTAGTTAGTAGAGACCAGAGTAGTTGTGGTAGAATTAGATGTAGTGATTGTGGTAGTAGAAAGGTGACAGTTGTGGTAGAGTTGCAGTACAGGTAGAGAGGTAAGGTCTGACACCAAGACATAAGACACTGCCCCCTCAAGGAGGGCAGGACTGGGGGAGGGCGGGGATCTTGAGAGTGCTCTAGATCCGAGGAATTGGACTCACCCTCTCCTGGACCTTATGTCTCTCATTCCTCCCAGCCGCTGTATGGCCCCCTCAACGGGTTTAGCGCTCCCTCCCTCTGGAATCGGTTACGGAGCAGAACTGTTTCTCCAGGTTGAGGGACTGACCACCTCAAAACTACGTCTTCGAGGGTGATGGGACTGATTACATCGTCTTTACTTCTCTACTCCTTCTGCTACCTCCCCTGTATTCAACGCCTACTGTGTAGGTGAAACGTTTCGGAATAAATAAAGACACCTAACTGCTGCACATGTGTCTTACTATCAACTGATTTTAGGTGTCTGTCCAGCTCCCTCTTGAAGACAGCCAGGGGTCTATTGGTAATCCCCCTTATGTATGATGGGAGGCTGTTGAACAGTCTTGGGTCCAGGACACTTATTGTGTTATCTCTTAGCGTAGTCATGGGGCCCGTGTTGCACCGTCTGCCGAGACTTTGTCGTACGTGTGCAGATTTGAGACAAGTCCCTCTAGGATTTTCCAGGTGTAGATTATGATGTATCTTTCTCGCCTGTGTTCAAGGGAGTACAGATCAAGGGACTTCAAACGTTCCCAGTAACTGAGGTGCTTGACTGTTTTTATATGGGCAGTGAAGGTTCTCTGTACATTCTCTAGATCTGCAATTTCACCTGCCTTGAAAGGGGCTGTTAGTGTACAGCAGTAATCCAGCCTAGATAGAACAAGCGACTTAAAGAGAATCGTCATTGGTTTGGCATCCCTTGTTTTGAAGGTTCTCATTATCCATCCTATCATTTTCCTAGCAGATGTGACAGTGACACCGTTGTGATCCTTTGAAGGTGAGATCCTCTGACATTATCACTCCCAGGTCCTTCACATTAGTCTTTTCACTCTATTGTGTGGTTAGAATTTGTTGTATACTACTCCCTGTATAGCCTGCACAACAGGTTTCTTCTGTCAAATACAGAAGAATACAACGCTAGATACAGCAGGTGGTCAGTCCCTCAGACTTGAAGCAACAAGGACAGCACTACGTTACCCTTGTGTTGCAGATGTTGTTGGTTGCAATGTTGACAAGTTCTGACAGCAAGTGACGCGAGGCGTCGATAAGTTGTGGACGTGAGGTGACACCAGCTGACACTCTGATGACACCAGCTGACAACCGAATCGGACAACACAACTGATGTCAGAAGTTTGCTTATTGGTCGTCTGATTGTTGAATCATACATAGACTCTTCGTTAACCATAGATAGATAGATAGATAGATAGATAGATAGATAGATAGATAGATAGATAGATAGATAAACAGGTAGAGAGAGAGAGAGAGATTCCAAGAAATTTATGGTGTTCACTGAAACTCTTAAGGCCTTTCAGAAACTCTTAAGGCTTTCAGAAACTCTTGGGAACTCTCAAAAACTCTCAGGAGCTTTCAGAAAAGCTTAGCAGCTCTTAGAAACTTTTGTAAGCTCTGAGAAGCTCTCAGGAGCTCTCAGAAGCTCTTAGAATGTTTAAAAAACTCAAAATAAGAGTTCCCACCAAAAATCTCTCAAATGCTTTTAAAAAAAGTTCTCTGAGGTCCAATAAAATCTCAGAGGCTCTCAGAAACTCTTGAGAGGTTCACAGAAACTCTCAAGAGCTTCTGAGAGCTCTCATGAACTCTCAAACCTCTCAGGGGGGAAAAATATACGGGGGAGCTCTCAACCGAAGGTATCTGTCTTGTTCTCACTCCACCCACGCTGGAGGGGGGAGGGAGGGGGAGTGGGGGGACAAGTTCTGGAAGGGAGGGAGGAAATGGGTAGGGGATGGGTAATGGGGGAGGGGCAGTGGAGGAGGAGGAGGGGGAGGAAAAAAATGCGGTCAAAGAAATGTTGGCACACGAGATCTCCCCAGTCTCGTAAGCCACCTTCATCAATCAATCAATACAAGACTTCCTTCCCTCCCTACCTCCTCTCCCTCCTTCTCTCCTTCCCTCCCTCCTCTCCCTCCCTCCTCTCCCTCCTTCTCTCCTTCCCTCCCTCCTTCCCTCCCTCCTCTCCCTCCTTCCCTCCCTCCTCTCCCTCCTTCCCTCCCTCCTCTCCCTCTCTCTCCTTCCTCCTCCTCTCCCTCCCTCCCTCCTCTCCCTCCTTCCCTCCTCCTCCTCCCTCCTCCCTCCCTCCCTCCTCCTCCTCTCTCCTCCCTCCCTCCCTCCCTCCTCCTTCCTCCTTCCCTCCCTCCCTCCTCTCCCTCCTTCCCTCCCTCCTTCCCTCCTTCCCTCCTCCTTCCTCTCCTCCTTCCCTCTTTCCTTCCTTTCCTTCCTCTTCCTCCTTCCTTCCTTCCTTCACTTCTTCCTCCTTTCCTCCCTCCCTCCTCCTTTCCTCCTCCCTCCTCCTCTCCTCCCTCCTCCTCCTCCCTATCCGTTCCTTCCTCTCTCCCCCCATACCTCACTGCCCTGTAACTAGGTATCCCCCAGGATACCATACACAGGTATCCCTGTGCATGGAATCTTATCCATAATCCCCCTCAACCCCCTTTCAAGAATTTCGTCTTAAGAACGTCTCGTTCGATCGGCTTCAAACCTTCACCTCTGGTGTATTCCACCTACAAGATTGGGACGTGCAGATAAATAGTTAAGAGAACCAACAAGTTGATAAATTAGACACTTGGGTATCTTCATCAGTCCTATACAAAGAAGAATAGTGAAGATGAAAAGGAATTTGAGGTAATCAGTCCCTCAACCTGGATTCCATGTAATCAGTCCATCAGTCTTTTCAAGAGTGGTTGACTGATGACATGGATTCCAGACTGAGGGACTGATTACCTTAAACTCCTTCCGATCTTCACCATTCTTCCATGTATAGGACTGATGAAACCACTGTGTGTTGAAACTTCCCATAGTAAAGATACCCCAGTGTTGCACATGTGTCTAATTTATCAAGACCGCTACTGCTACTGGAGGATGCAGACGCCACATAACTTGTGGTTGACTCACTGATGACAAGTGTAAACACCAGGATTCTAACTTAATTGAACTGTACCTGGTAAAAAGTGGAGCCTTTACTGTTGTTGTTAAAGTGCAGAAGAACCACTGTGGAGAAAAATGTAGTGGAATTCCAAGCGCTTTCGTGATTTCTCACATTATCCAGGAACTGTGAAAATAACAGATCAACAAGAAGGTATATAAGGAGATTACATTTAGTGTTGTTAATGTTGTTGAGAGACCTGTATTCTGCCACTGACCTGAGTGTCTGTATTCTGAGTGTATCTTCTGAGTGCCTGTATTATGAGTGTCTCTTCTGAGTGTCTGTATTCTGAGTGTCTCTTCTGAGTGTCTGTATTCTGGGTGTCTGTATTCTGAGTGTCTCTTCTGAGTGCCTGTATTCTGAGTGTCTCTTCTGAGTGTCTGTATTCTGAGTGTCTCTCCTGAGTGTCTGTATTTTGAGTGTCTCTTCTGAGTGTCTGTATTCTGAGTGTCTCTTCTGAGTGTCTGTATTTTGAGTGTCTCTTCTGAGAGTCTGTATTCTGAGTGTCTGTATTCTGAGTGTCTCTTCTGAGTGTCTGTATTCTGAGTGTCTCTTCTGAGAGTCTGTATTCTGAGTGTCTCTTCTGAGTGCTTGTATTCTGAGTGTCTCTCCTGAGTGTCTCTCCTAAGTGTCTCTCCTGAGTGTCTCTTGAGTGTCTCTTCTCCTGAGTGTCTCTCCTGAGTGTCTCTCCTGAGTGTCTCTCCTGAGTGTCTCTCCTAAGTGTCTCTCCTGAGTGTCTCTCCTAAGTGTCTCTCCTGAGTGTCTCTTGAGTGTCTCTTCTCCTGAGTGTCTCTCCTGAGTGTCTCTCCTGAGTGTCTCTCCTGAGTGTCTCTCCTAAGTGTCTCTCCTGAGTGTCTCTCCTAAGTGTCTCTCCTGAGTGTCTCTCCTGAGTGTCTCTCCTAAGTGTCTCTCCTGAGTGTCTCTCCTGAGTGTCTCTCCTAAGTGTCTCTCCTGAGTGTCTCTTGAGTGTCTCCTCTCCTGAGTGTCTCTCCTGAGTGTCTCTCGTGAGTGTCTCTCCTGAGTGTCTCTCGTGAGTGTCTCTTCTCCTGAGTGTCTCCTGAGTGTCTCTACTGAATGTCTCTCCTGAGTGTCTCTCCTAAGTGTCTCTCCTGAGTGTCTCTTGAGTGTCTCTTCTCCTGAGTGTCTCTCCTGAGTGTCTCTCCTGAGTGTCTCTCCTGAGTGTCTCTCCTGAGTGTCTCTCCTGAGTGTCTCTCCTGAGTGTCTCTCCTGAGTGTCTCTCCTGAGTGTCTCTGAGTGTCTCTTCTCCTGAGTGTCTCTCTTGAGTGTCTCTTCTCCTGAGTGTCTCTCCTGAGTGTCTCTTCTCCTGAGTGTCTCCTGAGTTTCTCTTCTCCTGAGTGTCTCTCCTGAGTGTCTCTCCTGAGTGTCTCTCCTGAGTGTCTCCTGAGTGTCTCAACTTTCATCGATGTTGTTGTTGTTGTTGCTGTCCTGGCTGACTTCAGCACTGATATTTACCCGCATCAGAAACTTATGCCGCACTCTGCACTGTTCATTTTGCGTGTACTGAGGTAGAGAAGGGGCTGGGCTTATAGGGATACCCACACACACCACTGAAACCTAATCTATAGTGGCCACTTTCAGTGCCATTAAATGTATGGGCAACCCACTACAGCCTGAGTGGGAGGAGAGGCATCTGAGTGGGAGGTGAGATATCTGAGTGGGAGGTGAGATATCTGAGTGGGAGGTGAGATATCTGAGTGGGAGGTGAGATATCTGAGTGGGAGGTGAGGCATCTGAGTGGGAGGTGAGATATCTGAGTGGGAGGTGAGATATCTGAGTGGGAGGTGAGGCATCTGAGTGGGAGGAGAGGCATCTGAGTGGGAGGTGAGATATCTGAGTGGGAGGTGAGGCATCTGAGTGGGAGGAGAGGCATCTGAGTGGAGGTGAGATATCTGAGTGGAGGTGAGGCATCTGAGTGGAGGAGAGGCATCTGAGTGGGAGGTGAGATATCTGAGTGGGAGGTGAGGCATCTGAGTGGGAGGTGAGGCATCTGAGTGGGAGGTGAGATATCTGAGTGGGAGGTGAGGCATCTGAGTGGGAGGTGAGGCATCTGAGTGGGAGGTGAGATATCTGAGTGGGAGGTGAGGCATCTGAGTGGGAGGTGAGATATCTGAGTGGGAGGTGAAAGAGTGAGGGAGGTAATGGAGGGTGGGGGAGGGGGAGGGAGATAGGGGGAGGGTAATGGAGAGTGATGGAGGGGGGGGAGTGGAGGGTAAGGGAGGGGGAGGGGAGGGAGAGGGGAGATTAGGATAAGTAACTAGAGCCGACCAGCCATCACTTGTATCCACACGGGCGTGGCTTCCACACCACGCCCACACCACGCCTCCCCCTACTGCACTCCATAACCACGCCCACTTCTTCCACGCCCACACCAAGCTTGTCCCTACTGCATTCCCGATCCACGCCCACACCACGCCTCCCCTACTGCATCTCCAACCACGCCCACACCACGCCTCCCCTACTGCATCTCCAACCACGCCCACATTACGCCTTCTACTCGCGAAACACACCCAACCTCCCAATATAGAAGAACCAGGTGAGACATGACAACGGCATACGAGATACTCAAAGGATTATCACAAGGTCTTTAAAAGACTTAGACCCATGAGATTTAAATACCCAGACGAGTCACACAGAGAAATAGTGAACAAGTGTCGGAGAGATACGTCCATACACAGTTTTAGAACAAGGTACGACAGTGACACGAGGTAAGGAACAAGTGATACTTGACTTGTGTAGCTAACAAGCCTGGCCAGGAGCTGGTACTTGATCCCCCATGAAGGCAGCTAGGTAAGTACACACTGCACAACTCACTCCTACAACAGTGCACTTTCTACGTCAATACAACACACTACAACACACTACAACACAATACAACACACTACAACACACTACAACACAATACAACACCCAATAGGTGACACTAAAGCGTTATAACTGTACGTGAGTAAACCCGGAAGTGAGGAGAAAGGGAGGAAAGGAGTAAGGGAGGGAGGGAGGAAGGAAGGAAGGGAGGGAGGAAGAGAAGGAGGGAGGGAGGAAGGAGGAAGGAGGAAGGGAGGGAGGGAGGAAGGAAGAAAGGGAGGGAGGAAGAGAAGGAGGGAGGGAGGAAGGGAGGAAGGGAGGAAGGGAGGGAGGGAGGAAGGAAGGAAGGGAGGGAGGAAGAGAAGGAGGGAGGGAGGGAGGAAGGAAGGGAGGAGGAAGGAAGGAAGGAGGAGGAAGATAAGGAGGAGGGAGGAAGGGAGGAAGGGAGGGAGGGAGGAAGGAAGGAAGGGAGGGGGAAGAGGAGGGAGGGAGGAAGGGAGGAAGGAGGGAGGGAGGAAGGAAGGAAGGGAGGGAGGAAGAGAAGGAGGAGGGAGGAAGGAGAAGGAAGGGAGGAAGGAGGAAGGGAGGAGGGAGGAAGGAAGGAAGGGAGGGAGGAAGAGAAGGAGGGAGGGAGGAAGGGAGGGAGGAAGGGAGGGAGGGAGGAAGAGAGGGAGGGAGGAAGGAAGGGAGGGAGGAAGGAAGGAAGGAAGGAGGAAGGAGGGAGGGAGGAAGGAAGGGAGGAAAGGAGGAAGGGAGGGAGGGAGGAAGGAAGGGAGGGAGGGAGGAAGGAAGGAGGGAGGAAGGAAGGGAGGGAGGGAGGGGGGAAGGAAGGGAGGGAGGAAGGAAGGGAGGGAGGAAGGAAGGAAGGTAGGGAGGGAGGGAGGGAGGAATGTAGGAAGGAAGGAAGGGAGGGAGGGAGGAAGAAGGGGAGGGAGGAAGGGAGGGAGGGAGGAAGGAAGAGAGGAAGGGAGGGAGGGAGGAAGGGACGAAGGAAGGTAGGGAGGGAGGAAGGGAGGGAGGAAGAGAGGGAGGAAGGAGGGAGGGAGGAATGGAGGAAGAGAGGGAGGAAGGGAGAGGGAAAGAATAGAAGAGAGGAAAAATGATAAGGAAAAGGAATGGAAAGAGAAGAAAAGGAAGGGAAAAAAGAGAAAGAAAACAAAGAGTAACAGTTTATGGGAAGAAAGAGAGGTGGTGATAATGTGTTTACAGAGAGGAGAGGCGAGTGTTGAAGGTAGCATTCCTAGGTTGGAGGCAGGCAGGGTGGCAGGCAGGCTGGCAGGCAGGCAGGGTGGCAGGCAGGCTGGCAGGCAGGCAGGCAGGCTGGCAGGCAGGCAGGCAGGCAGGCTGGCAGGCAGGCTGGCAGGCAGGCAGGTGCAGGCAGGCAGGCAGGCAGGCAGGCAGGCAGGCAGGCAGGCTGGCAGGCAGGCTGGCAGGCAGGCAGGCAGGCTGGCAGGCAGGCACTTGGCAGGCAGGCAGGCAGGCTGGCAGGCAGGCAGGCAGACAGCCTGGCAGGCAGGCAGGCAGGCTGGCAGGCAGGCAGGCAGGCAGGCAGGCAGGCAGGCAGGCAGGCAGGCAGGCTGGCAGGCAGGCAGGCAGGCAGGGCAGGCAGGCTGGCAGGCAGGCAGGCAGGTCAGGCAGGCAGGCAGGCTGGCAGGCAGGCAGGCTGGCAGGCAGGCAGGCAGGCTGGCAGGCAGGCTGGCAGGCAGGCAGGCTGGCAGGCAGGCTGGCAGGCAGGCAGGCAGGCAGGCTGGCAGGCAGGCAGGCAGGCAGGCAGGCCTGGCAGGCAGGCAGGCAGACAGCCTGGCAGGCAGGCAGGCAGGCTGGCAGGCAGGCAGGCAGGCAGGCAGGCAGGCAGGCAGGCAGGCAGGCAGGCAGGCAGGCAGGCAGGCAGGCAGGCAGGCTGGCAGGCAGGCAGGCTGCAGGCAGGCAGGGGCAGGCAGGCAGGCAGGCAGGCAGGCAGGCAGGCAGGCAGGCAGGCAGGCAGGCAGGCAGGCAGGCAAGCAGGCTGGCAGGCAGGCAGGCAGGCCTGGCAGGCAGGCAGGCTAGCTGGCAGGCAGGCAGGCTGGCTGGCAGGCAGGCAGGCAGGCAGGCTGGCAGGCAGGCAGGCAGACTGGCAGGCAGGCAGGCAGGCAGGCAGGCGGCTGGCAGGCAGGCAGGCTGGCTGGCAGGCAGGCAGGCAGGCAGGCTGGTGGGCAGGCAGGCTGGCAGGCAGGCAGGCAGGCAGGCTGGCACCAGGCAGGCAGGCAGGCAGGCAGGCAGGCAGGCAGGCTGGCAGGCAGGCAGGCAGGCAGGCAGGCAGGCAGGCTGGCAGGCAGGCAGGCAGGCAGGCAGGGCAGGCAGGCAGGCAGGCAGGCAGGCTGGCAGGCAGGCAGGCAGGCAGGCAGGCAGGCAGGCTGGCAGGCAGGCAGGCGGGCAGGCAGGCAGGCAGGTAGGCAGACTAACACCAACATAGATTAGTTCTGTGTCAATAACATGCCCATCAGAGTTAAACAGAAACAGTGTGTGTGTCAGTGTTAGAAGAGAGCTTTAACTCACAAGAGTCGTGCTGCTCCTGGCCAGAACGATAGCTGTGTTGTCGTGGTGTGACTGAGACGACAGTTGCTAGTAAAAATAAAAGTCATTTATTGCAAAAGGAGACCTTTTGGTGTACGTATATTTTACGAGATGAGTCATTAGACATGTGCAACACCTGAGTGTCTATCTTTGAAGACGTTTTGACAGTGGCCTTGTCAGTTCAATACAGAGATGTTACATGAAGACTGTAGACGAGGTAATTAGTCCCTGAGCCTTGCAGAACTTTACCCAGAAGAGAGTGGAAGATGAGGTGACCCATCCGTCACTACACAAGCTGGTGTTCAGTACTTCAGTCTCTGATAAGAGAGTATCTTTAACCACAAGTTATACTGTTCATACTGCCAGTCTGTTATCTCTGTGATGTTTACATACACTTAGCTCTCAAGAGCAACTCTTCGACTGATGAAGGGTTTATAATAAACCTGCATTTAGGGCTCCTGATTTATAAAACAATAATTTGATCTTAGATATTTTTCTTTGATTTTAGAAGCATAATAATAACAAAATGAGTAAAATTGGAGTAATATTTAAGGAGATATGAAGGTCTAAAGGCTATTTTTATATGCAGTTTTCTGATAATATGTCAGTTTTTATTTATTGTTTAATAATACTAAGGAAATAATATTTTGTGGTTCCCACAATGCCCTGCACACAACGCGATTTTTATCTACTATGCACACCTGTAGTCCAGACCTGTTTTTTTCTGGCGTAAGTCTAATTAGGCCCATGGGCACCATTTTGGAGGCCCAAGGATTTCATATATGTTAACTGCAGTTCTCTTGTTGAATGTGCATTTCCATCATCGGCAGTGGTTTTTTTTTACAAAGATCTATTTTACAGTCCAAGAGCTGGTGTCATTCCTTCATCAGCTCATTCAAAGCCCAGCACTAAATATTATCATGTTCTAACTCACATAATAACTCTCACAAAATGATAGGAATGTCCCACTTGCTTCTGTGCCTTTGTAAAAGGCTTTTTCACCTCTGTGGACACTAATATTCAGGGAAGTGACCTTTTTTATGTTATTTTAGTAGCCTATTTTCTGAAGAGAACACTAAATAAAGTAAGGTTTGATGATGAGTGTGGCAGAGAGGTTGAGATGGAAGTAACTTAGAGTTGAAGGGGCCATCAACCTTCACTAGAGAAGGCGACATTTCTCAGAGAAATTTGATGAATTGCAGACTAGAATTAGTGAGCATCTAGCAGATGCAAAGGAAACTCCAAGCAATTTCACACGAGTAAAAACAAATGGAAAAATACCCAGAGTCTGTTTCAGTAAACAGCCTTACGTTGTGCAACAGAATTAACATCCTCGCTAAGCTACGCCCTGTAACGGGACCGCCACCTCCCCTGGGGAGGTCCCAGGTGGTGCTGGCCAGAGTTTTCATTGTTAGGCAGCAGAACATACAAATTTTTTGTTGCAGCAGCACCCAGATCTTTACTGTGTCAGTGTTTACATCAAGTGTGGCAGTAATATTGTAACTATGCTTCCCAGGCGCCAGGAAGAATCAGGTATGTGAAAAAAAATGGTCAAAGTGATAAAAAAAAAACCACACCAGAGGATGTAGTTTTCATGACTCATGTTGATAGTAGTGGTTTGCAGTAGAGCAGATCAGAGGAGATCCTCGGTAGGTACAAAGCCTTTATTAAGAAATTAAAAGAGAACGGAAGGTAGTTACAATATTACTGCCACACTTGATGTAAAGACTGACACAGTAAAGATCTGGGTGCTGCTGCAACACTCGAGGAACTGTGTGGGAAGCTGATGTTCTGGACTATATAGAAAAGTGGGATGACTTTAATTCTGATAGAAGCTTATTTGACCAAGATAGGTTTCATTTAATTGTTGTTGGTGGTGCAAGATTTTTGCAGAAGTGCGCGGATGAATGGAAGGTCTGGAGAAGGAGGAGGCGGAGGAGGAGGAAGAGGAAGAGGAAGAGGAGGAGGAGCAGGGAGCAGCCAGCATACAAGTCAGGTAAGCAGTGGGACGAGGAATTTAAACTAATTACTCTAGCTGGGGAAGATCAACTGGGCGAACCAGAAGTATTTTACAATATGTACAAGCCACATGAGGATGGAAATCTTAAACTCTAGATCTTTTGCACCCTCGTGCGTCGTCAGGAGCTCTGCAATATTCCAAAACAGTAACAGATAGGAGGGAAAATCCCAAATTTTGACCAAGTCTCTCATTCTCCAACGTGTTGCTTTTCAAAATCCTTCTCATCACAAAGACAGTGAAGTGACTCTCTGTGTTAGACTCCAAGTGACAGAAATCCTACAGCTTGATGTAGAAGGATATGACTCTGTGCGTGTAGAAATCCATGCTAATGGGAATAAGAAAATTATACTGGGTTGTAGTATATCGTCCTTGCAGGAGGCAAAACCCAGAAGATGACGCCCTCTGCAGGATAACCTTAAGGCAACCTGATGTGTCACCCATAATGTGCGTCACTGATGTGTCACCCATAATATGCGTCACTGATGTGTCACCCATAATGTGCGTCACTGATGTGTCACCCATAATGTGCGCCACTGATGTGTCACCCATAATGTGCGTCACTGATGTGTCACCCATAATGTGCGTCACTGATGTGTCACCCATAATGTCCGTCACTTATGTGTCACCCATAATGTGCGTCACTGATGTGTCACCCATAATGTTCGTCACTTATGTGTCACCCATATTGTGCGTCACTGATGTGTCACCCATAATGTCCGTCACTTATGTGTCACCCATAATGTGCGTCACTGATGTGTCACCCATAATGTTCGTCACTGTGTCTGAGGACCAGCTGGCCGCCACAACACTTAGTACAACTTTATATCTCAAGTCACTAAGGCTGTTCTGGGCAACTATCTTCTGGATCTGGTACAGACCACAGGTTGTGACTATATCCAGTCGTGCTAGGTAGGAGAGAGAGAGAGAGAGAGAGAGAGAGAGAGAGAGAGAGAGAGAGAGAGAGAGAGAGAGAGAGAGAGAGAGAGAGAGAGAGGGGGAGACTTTGGGAAACAGCATCCGCCACATCTTTGAGTTCAAAATATTAACAAACTTTGAGATCCAAAGTAATATTTTGAGGGTTCCGAGTTACAGATTCAACTAACTTTGACCAAATGTACCCTGATATCGGTATCAAATGTGCCTTGATATCGGTATCAAATGTTCCCTGATATCGGTATGAAATGTGCCCTGATATCGGTATGAAATGTGCCCTGATATCGGTATCAAATGTGCCCTGATATCGGTATCAAATGTGCCCTGATATCGGTATCGAATGTGCCCTGATATCGGTATCAAATGTGCCCTGATATCGGTGTCGAATGTGCCCTGATATCGGTATCAAATGTGCCCTGATATCGGTATCAAATGTGCCCTGATATCGGTATCGAATGTGCCCTGATATCGGTATCAAATGTGCCCTGATATCGGTATCAAATGTGCCCTGATATCGGTGTCGAATGTGCCCTGATATCGGTATCAAATGTGCCCTGATATCGGTATCAAATGTGCCCTGATATCGGTATCGAATGTGCCCTGATATCGGTATCAAATGTGCCCACAAGTACAACTACTACTACTACTACTACCACTACTACTACTACTACCACTACTACTACTACTACCACTACTACTACTACCACTACTACTACCATTACTACCACAAGAACTACTAGTAGGACCTACAACAATTATATTATGCCTCACACTGTACCAACACATACCTTCTGTGTCCATGTATTATTTGTAACAGCTTGACAGACCTCCTGGAGAGCGAAACGTCGCCACAATGAGGTCACACTAGTTGCAGGTGTGACCCACCTAACCTAAAGCGGATTCAAAATAAATATTCTACGAATCAAGGAAAATAAATATGGAAGAATAACCATGAAAAATGCGAAAAAAGAAATGGCCAACTACATAACAAGACAATAATACAGACAGACTGTAACGAATAAGGGAAATTAAAACAGATTGATGAGGAGAGAATCAAGAAAAAAATCGAGAGTTTTTTCAAAGGGAATTCCAAAGACGTATTGCACAAAATCTTCAAAAAAAAAAATCCGAAATTATTTTTCAAATTCGTCTGAAGGATAAAAGAAATTCGGGAAAGGAACGATAGAATTTTTAACTAGTGAATAATAAGTAATAGGAGAGATATAGTGGAAAGCGTGGTCAAGGTCTGGGCTGCGGGGGAGTGCACTGGGAGAGTGCAGGATGGGAGTGGTAGTGCACTGGGAGAGTGCAGGATGGGAGTGGGAGTGAACTGGGAGAGTGCAGGATGGGAGTGGGAGTGAACTGGGAGAGTGCAGGATGGGTGTGGTAGTGAACTGGGAGAGTGCAGGATGGGTGTGGTAGTGAACTGGGAGAGTGCAGGATGGGTGTGGGAGTGAACTGGGAGAGTGCAGGATGGGAGTGGAAGTGAACTGGGAGAGTGCAGGATGGGTGTGGGAGTGAACTGGGAGAGTGCAGGATGGGTGTGGGAGTGAACTGGGAGAGTGCGGGAAAAGCGTTGTCCTCCGGAACACCCTCCAAGTAGACTCCAGGTAGACTCCAGGTAGACTCCAGGTAAACTCCAAGTAGACTCCAAGTAGACTCAAGGTAGACTCCAAGTAGACTCCAAGTAGACTCCAAGTAGACTCCAAGTAGACTCCAGGTAGACTCCAAGTGGACTCCAAATAGACTCCAAGTAGACTCCAGGTAGACTCCAGGTAGACTCCAAGTAGACTCCAGGTAGGTAGGTACACTGAACACAGTCTTCACCTGCGTCTAGACAGGTAAATAAGGCGCCAACGCATTACAACACAGATAAGCGCCTCAACTATCATTCCATCAACCCAACATCAATGTCAACTGAACGAAAAAACTATTATCACAGATAGATGATTTTCTGATAAATAACAGTCTGATAAATAACAGCCTGATAAATAACAGCCTGGAAAATAACATTGATGTAGTGACAAAAGCTCAAGGCTAAGTTACTTCATACTGCCCATCAGTCATCTAGAGAGGAAGCTAACTTCTAAGATAAAGCTAACTTCTGAGATAAAGCTAACTTCTAAGATAAAGCTAACTTCTGAGATAAAGATAACTTCTAAGATAAAGCTAACTTCTGAGATAAAGCTAACTTCTAAGATAAAGCTAACTTCTGAGATAAAGATAACTTCTAAGATAAAGCTAACTTCTGAGATAAAGCTAACTTCTAAGATAAAGCTAACTTCTGAGATAAAGCTAACTTCTAGGATGAAGCTAACTTCTAAGATGGAACTAACTTCTAAGACAGAGCTGACTTCTAAGACAGAGCTGACTTCTAAGACAGAGCTGACTTCTAAGACAGAGCTGACTTCTAAGACAGAGCTAACTTCTAAGACAGAACTGACTTCTAAGACAGAGCTGACTTTTAAGACAGAGCTGACTTCTAAGACAGAACTGACTTCTAAGACAGAGCTGATTTCTAAGACAGAACTGACTTCTAAGACAGAGCTGACTTCTAAGACAGAGCTGACTTCTAAGACAGAGCTGACTTCTAAGACAGAGCTGACTTCTAAGACAGAGCTGACTTCTAAGACAGAGCTGACTTCTAAGACAGAGCTGACTTCTAAGACAGAGCTGACTTCTAAGACAGAGCTGACTTCTAAGACAGAACTGACTTCTAAGACAGAGCTGACTTCTAAGACAGAGCTGACTTCTAAGACAGAGCTGACTTCTAAGACAGAACTGACTTCTAAGACAGAGCTGACTTCTAAGACAGAACTGACTTCTAAGACAGAGCTGACTTCTAAGACAGAGCTGACTTCTAAGACAGAGCTGACTTCTAAGACAGAACTGACTTCTAAGACAGAACTGACTTCTAAGACAGAGCTGACTTCTAAGACAGAGCTGACTTCTAAGACAGAACTGACTTCTAAGACAGAGCTGACTTCTAAGACAGAGCTGACTTCTAAGACAGAGCTGACTTCTAAGACAGAACTGACTTCTAAGACAGAGCTGACTTCTAAGACAGAGCTGACTTCTAAGACAGAGCTGACTTCTAAGACAGAGCTGACTTCTAAGACAGAGCTGACTTCTAAGACAGAACTGACTTCTAAGACAGAACTGACTTCTAAGACAGAACTGACTTCTAAGACAGAGCTGACTTCTAAGACAGAACTGACTTCTAAGACAGAACTGACTTCTAAGACAGAACTAACTTCTAAGGTAGCAAAACTTACAGCAAAATATACAAGGAAGATTTCCCCACTCTCCTGTTTAAAGGCAGAGAAACAAATTATGTCAAGATCTTACCACTTCCCTTTCTCCTCTCTCTCTCCTCTCTTCTCTCCTTTCTTTCCTCTCCTCTCCTCTCTCTCCTGTCTCTTGTCATCCTGCTCGTTAATCAATACTTCCCCATTTTTATTGTCGTTATCCCCAGCACTACAGGATGTGGGTCGTAAACCCGGTCTTGATGTGTGTGTGTGTGTGTGTGTGTACTCACCTAATTGTGGTTGCAGGGGTCGAGACTCAGCTCCTGGCCCCGCCTCTTCGCTGTCCGCTACTGGGTCTCTGCTCTCCCTGCTCCATGAGCTTTATCATACCTTGTCTTAAAACTATGTATGGTTCCCGCCTCCACTATATCATTCTCTAGACTATTCCACTTCCTAACTACTCTATGGCTGAAGAAATGCTTCCTAACATTCCTTTGACTCATCTGAGTCTTCAGCTTCCAGTTATGTCCCCTTGTTTCTGTGTTCCCTCTCTGGAACATCCTGTCACTATCTACCTTGTCAATTCCCCGAAGTATTTTGTATGTCATTATCATGTCTCCTCTAACCCTTCTGTCCTCCAGTGTTGTTAGTCCTATTTCCCTCAACCTTTCTTCATAGGGCAGTCCCCTGAGTTGTGTGTGTGTGTGTGTGTGTGTGTGATGTGTGTGTGTGTGTGTGTGTGTGTGTGTGTGTGTGTGTGTGTGTGTGTGTGACTCACCTACATGTGGTTGCTGGGATCGAGTCATAGCTCCTGGCCCCGTGTGTGTGTACGTACGTGCGTTTGTAACTGCAGATAACAGTAAATAACAGTAGACAACAGTAAATAACGGTAGATAACAGTAGATAATGTTAGCAAACAGAGATGTATCACATCTCATCTAATTCCAAATTTCTAATTGAAAAAAAAATAACATCTAACCCATTTGCCTAATTATTTTCCTCATATTTTACCCAAAACAATTCACTAAGCGATTACATTATTCCATTGTGTGTAATGTAATCGGGTTCCAGTGCTCGATTACTTAAATTCCCGTTATTTTGTGGATAAGTTGTATCAAATATAATATACTGAGTTGTTGGCTGAATTGTTGGCTGAATTGTTGGCTGAATTGTTGGCTGAATTGTTGACTGAATTGTTGACTGAATTGTTGACTGAATTGTTGGCTGAATTATTGGCTGAATTGTTGGCTGAATTGTTGGCTGAATTGTTGGCTGAATTGTTGGCTGAATTGTTGGCTGAATTGTTGGCTGAATTGTTGGCTGAATTGTTGGCTGAATTGTTGGCTGAATTGTTGACTGAATTGTTGTCTGAATTGTTGACTGAATTGTTGGCTGAATTATTGGCTGAATTGTTGGCTGAATTGTTGGCTGAATTATTGGCTGAATTGTTGGCTGAATTGTTGACTGAATTATTGGCTGAATTGTTGGCTGAATTGTTGGCTGAATTGTTGACTGAATTATTGGCTGAATTCTTGGCTGAATTCTTGGCTGAATTGTTGACTGAATTATTGGCTGAATTATTGGCTGAATTGTTGGCTGAATTGTTGGCTGAATTGTTGACTGAATTGTTGACTGAATTATTGGCTGAATTATTGGCTGAATTATTGGCTGAATTGTTGGCTGAATTGCTGACTGAATTGTTGACTGAATTGTTGACTGAATTGTTGGCTGAATTGTTGACTGAATTATTGGCTGAATTGTTGGCTGAATTGTTGGCTGAATTGTTGACTGAATTATTGGCTGAATTATTGGCTGAATTGTTGGCTGAATTGTTGGCTGAATTGTTGACTGAATTGCTGGAAATGGATTTGTGCCCTGGTGTTAGTACAGAAACAATTAGGGAATGGGTGGGGAATGGGTTGGGGATAGGGAATGGGTGGGAAATGGGTTGGGGAGAGGGGAATGGGTGGGAAATGGGTTGGAGAGAGGGAATGGGTGGAGAATGGTTTGGGGAGAGGGGAATGGGTGGGGAAGAGGATAAGAAGGTGGAAGGTTTGCTGTTGGGATATTATGTGTGTGTGTGTGTGTGTACTCACCTAATTGTACTCACCTAATTGTGGTTGCAGGGGTCGAGACTCACCTCCTGGCCCCGCCTCTGCACTGTCCGCTACTGGGTCTCTGCTCTCCCTGCTCCATGAGCTTTATCATACCTTGTCTTAAAACTATGTATGGTTCCCGCCTCCACTATATCGTTCGATAAACTATTCCACTTCCTAACTACTCTATGGCTGATGAATTGCTTCCTAACATCCCTCTGACTCATCTGAGTCTTCAGCTTCCAGTTATGTCCCCTTGTTTCTGTGTTCCCTCTCTGGAACATCCTGTCACTATCTACCTTGTCGATTCCCTGCAGTATTTTGTATGTCGTTATCATGTCTCCTCGAACCCTTCTGTCCTCCAGTGTTAATAGTCCTATTTCCCTCAACTTTTCTTCATAGGACAGACCCCTGAGTTGTGGAACTAACCTTGTCGCAAACCTTTGCACTTTCTCTAGTTTCTTGACGTGCTTGACCAGGTGTGGGTTCCAGACTGGTGTGTGTGTGTGTATGTGTGTGTGAGAGAGAGAGAGAGAGAGAGAGAGAGAGAGAGAGAGAGAGAGAGAGAGAGAGAGAGAGAGAGAGAGAGAGAGAGAGAGAGAGAGAGAGAGAGAGAGAGAGAGTAGAGAAGTATCGGATGTGAAAATCTAGATATCCGCTGATGCGGATGTGTATGAGGAAGTCTTACTTATTTTGCCGATGCGGATGCGGATATATGTTTACAGTAAAATGCGGATGCGGATGTAAGAAATTGTGCGGATGTTCCGCGGATGCGGATGCGGATGCGGATATCCGATACATCTCTAGACAGAATTCAGAGGAAGAATGTCATAGTAGAACACTAACAGTGAGATGGTTGACCCGGGTAAGACTGGTCGTACTAGCACGGCTGCCATACTATATAATGGCAGGATTTTGCCTTTAGAGTGTTCCGTTGAAGTGGCTAGTTTATTGTGCACCTCATGTCCATCCTGTGGATGGTAGTGGCTAGTTCATTGTGTACCTCATGTCCATCCTGTGGATGGTAGTGGCTAGTTTATTGTGTACCTCATGTCCATCCTGTGGATGGTAGTGGCTAGTTTATTGTGTACCTCATGTCCATCCTGTGGATGGTAGTGGCTAGTTCATTGTGTACCTCATGTCCATCCTGTGGATGGTAGTGGCTAGTTTATTGTGCACCTCATGTCCATCCTGTGGATGGTAGTGGCTAGTTCATTGTGAAGCTCATGTCCATCCTGTGGATGGTAGTGGCTAGTTTATTGTGTACCTCATGTCCATCCTGTGGATGGTAGTGGCTAGTTCATTGTGCACTTCATGTCCATCCTGTGGATGGTAGTGGCTAGTTCATTGTGAAGCTCATGTCCATCCTGTGGATGGTAGTGGCTAGTTTATTGTGTACCTCATGTCCATCCTGTGGATGGTAGTGGCTAGTTCATTGTGAAGCTCATGTCCATCCTGTGGATGGTAGTGGCTAGTTCATTGTGTACCTCATGTCCATCCTGTGGATGGTAGTGGCTAGTTCATTGTGAAGCTCATGTCCATCCTGTGGATGGTAGTGGCTAGTTTATTGTGCACCTCATGTCCATCCTGTGGATGGTAGTGGCTAGTTCATTGTGTACCTCATGTCCATCCTGTGGATGGTAGTGGCTAGTTTATTGTGTACCTCATGTCCATCCTGTGGATGGTAGTGGCTAGTTTAGTGTGTACCTCATGTCCATCCTGTGGATGGTAGTGGCTAGTTTATTGTGTACCTCATGTCCATCATGTGGAAGGTAGTGGCTAGTTTATTGTGTACCTCATGTCCATCATGTGGAAGGTAGTGGCTAGCTTATTGTGTACCTCATATCCATCATGTGGACAGAGGAGTGATGTGTACCTCGTCCTCTCAGAGCCCCTCTTCAGCAGACTGCTTCTTGACGCTAACAAATTTAACACTGTCAGTAATGCCAAAGTAAAAATAAAATCAATCTGATTGTTGCGCAATAAAAAATTATATTTTGAGTTACAATGGTATAGTTGAAGGTGGTGGTGATGGCGCGGGTGACCTGACCATCTTGACACAGGAAACTGTCGTCTTCAGAGTGGACGGCATCTTCTTGACATTAATTCCAGCGTCTTGGCGGTAATGGAGGACACAATTAACTCCGATATGCAAATCACTCATTAATATTTTAATTAGTTTCTTATTCTTTAATAAAAATTCTTCAATAATTAGGGCAAAAATTTATTTGGGGGAATTTTTGAGGACTGAAGATAGCAGAACAGTGTCTTGAAATTATTGAGTTTGTCGTATCTGTTCTTGAAGCTGTGTTCTGGTCACCCTAGGTTGAAGAAATGCTTCATGACATCCCTGTGTGTATGTGTATGTGTGTGTGTGTGTGTGTGTGTACTCACCTAATTGTACTCACCTAATTGTGGTTGCAGGGGTCGAGACTCAGCTCCTGGCCCCGCCTCTTCGCTGTCCGCTACTGGGTCTCTGCTCTCCCTGCTCCATGAGCTTTATCATACCTTGTCTTAAAACTATGTATGGTTCCTGCCTCCACTATATCTTTCTCTAGACTATTCCACTTCCTGACTACTCTGTGTGTGTGTGTGTGTGTGTGTGTGTGTGTGTGTGTGTGTGTGTGTGTCTGCTAGGTGGTCCAGCTTGTCACCACTTCCACCCAGCAGGTGTCAGGTGTCCGTCAAGGTTCTTGAGGGGCAGGGGAGTAGGAGGGGGAGGGGAACGAGGAAGAGGAGACACCATCACTCACATCCTTGTTCACCTGTGACGTCACCTAAAGCTGACCATCCCTGCTGGTGCAAACTACGCTGTTTTACCCTCTTGGGAGCGAAACGTCGTCGTAGGCCCCTCTCTTCTATCTGCGGGTTATTTGTTTATTGTTCCAGTCAGGTATTGTTCCTTGTTGTTCAGTATTGACAGTATTCTGTGTATTTCGACCTCCATATGAGGTGTTCTGCTGAAGAGGACCTCGGATGAACCTCCAAATACACAGACTATCATTCACTCTCCGTTGAATTTTCTCTTCACACCTGAGCATTTGTATTTCCTTACCCAAAAAACATTATTCTAGAAATGAGGAAATTACAAAACTAGAAATTCCTATGCCTCCTCCCTCCCCCTCCTCTCCCCTCCTCTCCCCTCCTTCCCCTCCTCCCCTCCTCTCCCCTCCTCTCCCTCCTCTCCCCTCCTCTCCTCCCCTCCTCTCCCCTCCTCCTCTTCCCCTCCTCTCCCCCTCTCATTCTAACAGCAAACTAGCAATAAGACAATATTAGATAGAGGTCTTGCCCTGCAAGTTAGCTAATATGTCTTCTTTCATGCCTTGGGGGCCTGTTTAGTACTAGATTCTAGGTATGTCTAGCAGGTACTGGCAGTCAGATGGCCTCTAGACTCTTACTAGCGTATGGTATGGCAGTGTTTCTGACAGCTGGGCATTACCTGTGTGTCTGGAGTTATCGTAGCTGGTTACAGCTGGTTACAGTTGATTACAGATGGCCACAACTAGTTACAGCTTGCTACAACTGGTTACAGCTGGTTACAACTGCTTACGACTGACTGCAACTGCTTACAGCTGGCTACAACTGCTTACACCTGGCTACAACTGATTACACCTGGCTACTACTGCTTATAGCTGGCTACAACTGCTTACACCTGGCTATAACTGGTTACAGCTGGCTAAACTGCTTACAGCTGGCTGTCAGGCAGGGCAATGGTCGAGTTTCCTGGGTGAGGTGACACGGATAGACAGGTTCCCTTACACCTGCTGCCCTACTTCACCTAGCAGTAAGTAGGTACCTGGTTGTTAGTCACCTTACATCTGCTGTCTCACTTCACCTAGCAGTAAGTAGGTACCTGGTTGTTAGTCACCTTACACCTGTTGCCCCCCCCTTCACCTAGCAGTAAGTATAAAGCCTGAGGGACTAATCACCTCAGAGCACCATCACCTCTTCTTCTGTCTCCACTACAGACTCAATTCTAACCGTAGCTCATTTAGTAGCGCACTCAGCTCACACACAGAGGTCCGGGGGTCGATCCCCGGTACGGATGGAAACACTAGGACGTAATTCCTTAAGACACCTGGTGTCCATGTTCACCCATCAGTAAAATAGGTACCTGGGTGTTAGTGGACTGGTGTGGATCGCATCCTGGGGGACAAAATTGACCTAATTTGCCCTAAATAACGAGGGGCTTTCTATATAGTAGTATGTCATTGATGTTAGCTATGGTCTGTATAAGTTGAATCATGTACTTGTAGAAATAAAGATATTATTATTATTATTAAATCTCCCTGCTAGGAATTAATATAGAGAGAAAAGAAGAGAGGAAGAGAGTGAGAGACACGATGACTGAAAATATATATATATATATATATATATATATATATATATATATATATATATATATATATATATATATATATATGTGAACCCCGGTTAACGAAAAAAAATCTTTGCAGAATCCTGCTCAAGTGCCGTTACCGAACGAATTTACTTCCTTAAGAAATAATGTCATGTAGGTTAGTCTATTTCAGACCCCAAAAATACACTTCCACAAGCACTTACAATATTATACTTACATAATTGTACGATTTCCGGGGTGTTCGTTAACCGGGGGTCCACTGTATGTTAGAACATAATGTGGGGAGAAGTGATGGAGATGGGGAGAAGAGAGAGGGGAGATGAGGGGAGGAGAGAGAGGGAAGGAAGAGGTAGTGAAGAGAGAGGAGAAATGGAGAGGAGAGGTAAGAAGGTGAATATGAGGGGAAAACGAGGGGAAAATGAGGTGGAAATACGCAGTAGGTGTGTTTGTCCTAGTTTGTGTGTGTTAATGTTTGTGTTTATGTTGAGATGATTCCCGGTAATGACGTTTCCCCCCTCCTCCCCTCCCCATCCACCCCTCCCCCTCCCCATCATCAACCCCCTCCAGGACTTACCTGCAGACCCAAGCACCAGCGCACAACCAAATCCCAGATGCAGGTAAATTTTCACGCACAGACACACGCGAGGGGAGACAGTCACGACATGCGAGATACTCAGACTTGACAGGGCAGGACAGAGGGAGGAGGGGGACTCAGGTGAGTCGCGGGGATGTCAGGAAATGTTTCCTCAGGTACCACTAGCCTACAGGTGCGACCACCAGTCGTAGAATGAGGAGAGCAGAAGGCATGGCCAGGAACCGAGATTCGATCCCCCATAGCAACAAATAAGAGAGTACAAATTTATGAATTATTATTATTATTATTATTATTATTATTATTATTATTATTATTATAACTAATAATACAATAATTTTAGTAATATTTATAATTAATAATTAATAATAATATGTCAGAGGTGAGGGGTGTACCGGGAACTAACTGGGTACAAAGACCAGGAAGAAGATATCTTTAAGATACCTTGTCTTGCTTTGCTGACGATACCAGAGCCTGACTGAGAGAGTCAGCCACTGAGGTCACTGTGACTCTCTCAGCGACTGACGATACCAGAGCCTGACTGAGAGTCAGTCACTGAGGTCACTGTGACTCTCAGGGGATACAGACCAAGTCTTGCAGTCCCACTCAGACAACATTAAGTCACTGAGGACAATTTTCAATTACTCTACTATGAAAAAAATTGAGGAAATAAAACCTAGATCAGTGTATAAAACAGGGAGGGAAGGAGGGAGGGAAGGAGGAAGGGAGGAAGGGAAGAAGGGAGGGAGAGAAAGGAAGGAGGTAGGTAGGTACGGAGAGAGGGAGTTAGGGAGGGAGGGAAGAATGGAGGGAGGAAGGGAGACACCGGTAGACAAATTGAGATAGACAGTTGAAGGAGGGGCAGGAAAGTCACCTCATCTCCCACAACGGGGAGGAAATTGTCACCCTCAACTGGCAAGATGTCGGCGAGTGTTGGGGAGACGGGTGGAGTAGAAAGGAGTGGGGTGGGGTAGAGAGGAGTGGAGTGGGGTGGAGAGGAGTGGAGTGGGGTAGAGGGAGTGGGGTGATATGGGGTGGAGCGGGGAGGAGTGAGGTGGAGCGGGGTTGAGAGGGATGGGAAGGTGTGGAGAGAGATGGGGATGTGTGGAGAGGGATGTTGATAGATGGGAGGTGTGGAGAGGGATGTTGAAGGATGGGGAGGTGTGGAGAGGGATGTTGAGGGATGGAGAGGTGTGGAGAGGTATGTTGAGGGATGGGGAGGTGTGGAGAGGGATGTTGAGGGATTGGGAGGTGTGGAGAGGGATGTTGAGGGATGGGGAGGTGTGGAGAGGGGATGGAGAGGGATGGGGAGGTGTGGAGAGGGGATGGAGAGGGTTGAGAGGAACTGAGAGGATTGAGATAAACGCTTAGTGCAAAAGGGATGAGCTGGCTAGGAGCTTGTGTCCTAGCTAGGGGCTAGGAGCTGGTGTCCTAGCTAGGTGCTAGGAGCTGGTGTCCTAGCTAGGGGCTAGGAGCTGGTGTCTTAGCTAGGGGCTAGGAGCTGGTGTCCTAGCTAGGGGCTAGAAGCTGGTGTCCTAGCTAGAGGCTAGGAGCTGGTGTCCTAGCTAGGGACTAGGAGCTGGTGTCCTAGCTGGGGCTAGGAGCTGGTATCCTAGCTAGGGGCTAGGAGCTGGTGTCCTAGCTAGGGGCTAGGAGCTGGTGTCCTAGCTGGGACTAGGAACTGGTGTCCTAGCTAGGGGCCAGGAGCTGGTGTCCTAGCTGGGAGCTAGGAGCTGGTGTCCTAGCTTGGGGCTAGGGACCAGGGGGCAGCCAGCTGGACCTTATATCCGGGTTGAGCTCCCTGCTGGACAACTGCACTTAACACGAGGCGGAATTAATGACTCAAGTTTGCGTGCATGTGTGCACTGGGTGGGCGGGTGGGCGGGTTTTCGGGTGGGCGTGTGGGTGGGTGGCTTGGCGGGTGGGCGGTTCTGTAGGTTCGCAAGTACCCATACGCGATCACTGGTCCATAATAACGGTCACAACGGCCCGTTGTAGAGGATGTCTGTTGCACAACAGGACGGAGGGATGGATGTCACTGTGACCAGGATGTAAAGCTTAAGGTTCTCTCCCCATCTTCCGCCCCATCAAATCAGGGAGTCGTAGATCAACGTCTATGCTTCTAGGAGATGAAGGGGGGAGGGATGGAGGGAGGGAGGGGGTTTCTTTCCGATAACGAGGAAATCTATCTTAGGTTTCCATTGTTGTCTTGGAAGCCAGAGATGATGCCCATGGGCATAGGACATTCACTTATAATTATAATAATAATAATAATAATAATAATAATAATAATAATAATAATAATAATAATAATAATAATAATAATAATAATAATAATAATAATAATAATCTTTCTACAAGTACATGTACAAGGTATACAGACCATAGCTGACATCAGTGACATACTACTATATATAAAGCCGCTTGTTATGCTGAGCATTTCCCACAAATTATGTCAGTTTTGTCCCAGGATGCGACCCACACCATTCTACTAACACCTAGGTACCATTTGGGTGTAAGGAAACACGCCCAGTGTTTCTACCCTTGCCGGGAATCGAACCCGAACCCTCGCTGTGTGTAGCGAGAGCTTTAGCCACCAGGTATTGGTTATTGTTGGTTGTCTGTCTGTTTGAGGGGAGCCCTTGAACATACACACACACACACACACACACACACACAGAACAGTGTCACTGACGTGTATAGTATGCAAAGTCATGGAGAAGATTATCAGGAGAGTGCTGGAGCACCTAGAAAGGAATGAGCTTATAACTCACGAAATCGTAATGACACGATTGCAAACAAACCATACCACGGGTGGGGTTCGAACCCGCGGTCAGAGAGTCTTAAACCTCCAGACCGACGCGCTAGCCACTGGGCTAGCTGGCTACAATAAGATTCATTCAACTAGGTATATTTATACACCATAAGAAGGTTAGCATAGGCACCACTGTGACCACAAATGCAAGTTTTAACAGACGAATCTCCCGCCAGCGTTGCCGTGACGAACTCTAGCTCATGTCCCCTCAAAGTCGCGTCGGTCTGGAGTTTTATGACTCTCTGATCGCGGGTTCTAACCCCACCAGTGGTATGGGTTTATTGAGCTTATACACGATAACCAGCACGGTTTCTGGGACGGGAAATTCTGTGTCACAAAATTAACGGAGTTTTATGACAAGTTGATAGATGTTACTGTTGTTGATAGATGTCACTGTTGTTGATAGATGTCACTGTTGTTGATAGATGTCACTGTTGTTGATAGATGTCACTGTTGTTGATAGATGTCACTGTTGTTGATAGATGTCACCTTCCTTCCTATCTCCCTGCCTCCCTCCCTCCGTATGTTCCTTCCTTCCACCCTCTTTCCCTCCCTCCCTTCCTACATCCCTTCCTTCCTCCCTCTTTCCCTCCCTCCCTCCCTTCCTTCTTTCTTATCCCCCTTTCTTAATGTCTTCCCTTCTGCTCCATTATCAGAATCAGTTCCCCATTATTGTGTTTACACTCCCCCATTCCTCCCCTCCTCTCCCCAACTCTCTTCCCCGCCTGTCCTTTTCCTTCCTCTCCCGCACCCCTCCTTCCTCCCTCTGGCGTGCACCGTGCACCTAACCTTAATTCTGTGCACATCACACAACCACGTTTGTATTCCCGTATAATACAAAGCCAAGTTATTTATTGCCCCATAATCATCAAGGGGACCCACGACTGTACTGTGATTGACTGCCAGTTATACATGTCAACCAATCAGGGTGAGTGGTTGAACTCAGGACGAGTTGACGTTACACTTACACCCAGGACTGGAGGTCAGTCTCTCACCAGCACTGGCTGATTACACACTCTGATCTCTCTTATATGAGTCTATGGGTCTCTCTCTCTCTCTCTCTCTCTCTCTCTCTCTCTCTCTCTCTCTCTCTCTCTCTCTCTCTCTCTCTCTCTCTCTCTCGTACTCATTGTAAATATTGGAGATGGCAATATATGGGTATTCAAAAACTACCTTTGGTGTGTACCTTTGGTGTGTATCTTTGGTGAGTACCTTTGGTGACCTTTGGTGAGTACCTTTGTTTTGAATACTCCTTGACTGTTCCTTTGCTGTCTCACTGCCTTGTACCACTGGCCTGCTAGTTGCACCTAGGATGGTAGTACTTCCCAGTCTCCCCCACCTTCCCCTTTTTTCCCCTTCCTCCCCTACTCCCTTCCTCCCCTCCCCTAAGATAAAAGAGCTTAGTCAATAGAGTTTTTATCCTCTTTAAGTTTGCCCTCGCTGGGGACTGACCCCCTATCACCCCCGTGTGGTGCAGGGGGCCACTAAACTGAGGAGGGAGGGAGGGAGGGATGGTGGAGGGGTTTTTGAGGGAGAGGAATGGTGAAGGATGGTGGGATGTTGTGATCCTGGTGGTCAGAGGTACAGTGTCAGCACTCTGAAGGATGGTTTAAGGATGTTGCAGTTGGCAGTATCACATGCAATTATGATTCCTACCAATCACGTGTAGCAAGAGAGCAGCTGCAAGAATAACGGTAAGTGTGTTTCCTTCTCTGACCACACAAGTTCCGCCAAAATCCTCTCCAGTTCTTCCAACACCGCGTGATGGAACGCGAGCAAAGAGGAAGAGATGAAAAGGAAGAGGAAGTGGAGGAAGTAGGAGAAGAAGAAGAGAAAGAAGACAAAGAAATTATCACTACAGGAAATTCCAGTTCTGTAAACACCTTCTTAAACTACGGTATGGGTGAGGTCAGCATCCATGGCCAGTGCGTTAACCACTGAGCCAGCTGGCTACCATAATAATCACCAAACCATAAGGAAGTTAGCATGCTAACCTCCCTATGGTGTATAAATATACCTAGTTGGATGAATCTTATCGTAGCCAGCTGGCCCAGTGGTTAACGCACTGGCCTGGAATTTGACGACTCTCTCGCCACGGGTTCAATCCCCACCCGAACCCTAGTATGTTTGCAATCGTTTTTTCACGATTTCGTGAGTTAATTTTTAAACTCTGAGTGATCTACTAACACATAATATATGTGTTAACAGTGTTAACAGTGTGTGTGTGTGTGTGTGTGTGTGTGTGTGTGTGTGTGTGTGTGTGTGTGTGTGTACAACCCTTCTGTTAAACAGAAGGCTAGCACATCAAATATGAACGAGTAACGGAGAGACTCGACTCAGTAGGAAGCCACTTCTGAAACCAGGACTGGCTTGCTGGTTTTAAGAGAGTGGCTTGGACACAAGTCTGGCACAGAGAGACTCTGGGGAACTTTGTCAAGGCAAGTTTGCTTCTCAGCAGAGCTTTATTAAGTCATGTATCCCCCTAATGATTAGAGGGATACATATTTAGCCTCTGATTAGAGTCTAAACAGAGTTTTATTAAGCCATGTATCCCTCTAAATAGAGCTTTATCAAGTCATGTATCCCTCTAAATAGAGCTTTCTCAAGTCTTGCATCCCTCTAGAACTTTATCAAGTCATGAATTCCTCTAGAATGAGATTAATTAAGGATGTATCCCTCTAAAAACAGCTTTATCAAGTCATGTATCCCTCTAAATAGAGCTTTATCAAGTCATGTATCCCTCAAAATAGAGCTTTATCAAGTCATGTATCCCTCTAAATAGAGCTTTATCAAGTCATGTATCCCTCTAAATAGAGCTTTATCAAGTCATGTATCCCTCTAAGCGTACAAAAAATTCACTAGACAATTCTAGAGAGAGAGAGAGAGAGAGAGAGAGAGAGAGAGAGAGAGAGAGAGAGTGAAAGGGATCGAGGGAGGGAGGGAGGGAATGAGGGAGGGAGGGGGAAGAAAGTCCCTACAACACAGCTGAGAGTGAGGGGAAAATTCCCCAGGAAATAAGGACAAAAATGCTATGTAGTCATTAATAGAAGGAAAAAATTAGGAATAAAAAGAGAAATAAGAAAAAGGTGATAAAGCTGAGAATAAAAATCAGCAAATAGAAATGTAAAGGAATGTGAGAAGGTGAAAACAATAGCGAAAATGTGAAAAAAAATGACGAAAAATGTGAGAAAAATAACGAAAGTGTGATAAAAATTACGAAAATGTAAGAAAAATAGCAAAAAATGTGAGAAAAAAATCGAAAGTAAAAGACAATTCCTGGTAATAAGGTGGGAGAATATCGGGAATATCTCCGAGAAAAAATTCTCAGTTACAGAACACGGTCGGGGATATTCCCTAAACTGGGAATATTCCTTGGAGAGATGGGGATCTCACTGGGGGAATATTCCAGGGGGAATATCTCCGTGGGGACGGGGGTATTCCGGGGTAAAATAATAGGGAGAATATTTTCTGACAGGGAGGGAATACAGCAACTGGAATGCTGGCCGGGAATCGGGAATAAAAATTCCCTCTGGAATATTCCCGGAAATATTATTGGAATATTCCATGAGACTATTTCTTTGGAATAGGTTATCTGATCCGGAAATATTCCCGAAGATGACTGGTGTGGAGGGAGGGAGAGAGGGAGGGAGGGAAGAAGGAGGGAGGGAGGGAAGGAGGGTAGGAAGGAAGGAGGGAGGGAGGGAGGGAGGGACAGAGATTGGAAAATAGACAGAGAGACAGATAGACAGACAGCGAGACAGACAGACATACAAACATACAGACAGACAGACAGACATACAGACAGACAGACAGACAGTCATACAGACAGACAGCCAAACAGACAGCCAGACAGACAGACATACAGCCAGACAGAGAGACAGCCAGACAGACAGCCAGACAGACAAACACAATATATTACTTCCCTTTTTCGTTGAAAAAGGCGAAAAAATGCAAATTACATCATTGAAAATCCTCAGTAAAAATATGAGTGGCAGGAGGCTGGGTGGCAGACTGGGTGGCAGGCTGGGTGACAGGAGGCTGGGTGGCAGGTTGGGTGACGGGAAGCTGGGTGGCAGATAGAGTGGCAGGCTGGGTGACAGGAGGCTGGGTGGCAGGCTGGGTGACAGGAGGCTGGGTGGCAGGCTGGGTGGCAGGCTGGGTGGCAGGAGGCAGGGTGGTAGGCTTTGTGACAGGACGTTGGCTGGCAGGCTGGGTGGCAAGAAACTGGGTAGCAAGCTGGGTGGCAGGCTGGGTGGCAGGAGGCTGGGTGGCAGTCTGGGTGGCAGGAGGCTGGGTGACAGGAGGCTGGGTGGCAGGAGGCTGGGTGGCAGGCTGGGTGGCAGGAGGCTGGGTGGCAGGAGACAAGATGGCAGGAAGCAGGGTGGCAGGAGGCTGGGTGGCAGGATGGGTGGCAGGCTGGGTGGCAGGAGGCTGGGTGGCAGGAGGTAGGGTGGCAGGAGGATGGGTGGCATTCTGGGTGGCAGGAGGCTGGGTGGCAGGAGGCAGGATGGGTCGCAGGCTGGGTGGCAGGAGGTTGGGTGGCAGACTGGGTGGTAGGTGGAGGGAGCCAGGTGGAGTGAGTCAGGTGGAGTGAGTCAGGTGGAGGGAGTAAGGTGGAGTGGAGCCAGGTGGAGGAAGCCAGGTGGAGAAAGTCAGGTGGAGGGAGCAGCTGGAGGGAGTCAGGTGGAGGGAGTCAGGTGGAGGGAATCAGGTGGAGGGAGACAGGTGGAGGAAGCCAGGTGGAGGGAGCCAGGTGGAGGGAGCCAGGTGGAGGGAGCCAGGTGGAGGGGCCAGGTGGAGGAGTCAGGTGGAGGAGTCAGGTGGAGGAGCCAGGTGGAGGGAGCCAGGTGGGGGGCCAGGTGGAGGGAGTCAGGTGGAGGGAGTCAGGTGGAGGAGACAGGTGGGGGAAACAGGTGGAGGAGTCAAGTGGAGGGAGTCAGGTGGAGGGCCAGTGGAGGGAGCCAAGTGGAGGAGTCAGGTGGAGAGTCAGGTGGAGGTGCCAGGTGGAGGGACCAGGTGGAGGTGCCAGGTGGAGAGTCAGGTGGAGGAGCCAGGTGAAGGAGTCAGGTGGAGGAGCCAGGTGGAGGGAGCCAGGTGGAGGAGCAGGTGGAGGCAGTGGGGACCAGGTGGAGGAGTCAGGTGGAGGGAGTCAGGTGGAGGAGTCAGGTGGAGGAGCCAGGTGGAGGTGCCAGGTGGAGGAGTCAGGTGGAGGGACCGGGTGGAGGAGCCAGGTGGAGGGAGCCAGGTGGAGGGAGCCAGGTGGAGAGAGCCAGGTGGAGGGTGCCAGGTGGAGGGAGCCAGGTGGAGGGAGCAGGTGGAGGAGTCAGGTGGAGGAGCAGGTGGAGGCCAGGTGGAGGGCCAGGTGGAGGAGCCAGGTGGAAGAGGGACCAGTGAGGAGCCAGGTGGAGGGAGCCATAGGGTGGAACAGGAGAGCCAGGTGGAGGAGCAGGTGGAGAGTAGTGAGAGCCAGGTGGAGGGAGCCAGGTGAGGCAGTGAGCCAGGTGGGGCAGGTGAAAGTCAGGTGGAGGGAGCAGCTGGAGGAGTCAGGTGAGGGAGTCAGGTGGAGGAGTCAGGTGGAGAGCAGTGAAAGCCAGGTGGAGGGAGCCAGGTGGAGGGAGCCAGGTGGAGGAGCCAGGTGGAGGCCAGGTGGAGGGAGTCAGGTGGAGGAGTCAGGTGGAGAGCCAGGTGAGGGAGCCAGGTGGAGGAGTCAGGTGGAGGAGTCAGTGGAGGAGCAGGTGGAGGAGACAGGTGGAGGAGCAGGTGGAGGGAGTCAGGTGGAGGGAGCCAGGTGGAGGAGCCAGTGGAGGAGTCAGGTGGAGGGAGTCAGGTGGAGGGGCCAGGTGGAGGAGCCAGGTGGAGGGCCAGGTGGAGGGAGTCAGGTGAGGAGCCAGGTGAAGGACAGGTGGAGGGAGCCAGGTGGAGGGAGCCAGGTGGAGGGAGACAGGTGGAGGGAGCCAGGTGGAGGGAGCCAGGTGGAGGGAGTCAGGTGGAGGTAGTCAGGTGGAGGTAGTCAGGTGGAGGGAGTCAGGTGGAGGAGTCAGGTGGAGGTAGTCAGGTGGAGGGAGCCCAGGTGGAGGAGCCAGGTGGAGGGGCCAGGTGGAGGGAGTCAGGTGGAGGGAGCCAGGTGGAGGGAGCCAGGTGGAGGAGCCAGGTGGAGGAGCCAGGTGGAGGAGCAGGTGGAGGTGCCAGGTGGAGGAGCCAGGTGGAGGAGCAGGTGGAGGAGCAGGTGGAGGAGCAGGTGGAGGGAGCCAGGTGAGAGGAGCCAGGTGGGGGAGCCAGGTGGAGGAGCCAGGTGGAGGGAGCCAGGTGGAGGGAGAGGTGGAGGAGCCAGGTGGAGGAGCCAGGTGGAGGGAGCAGTGGAGGAGCAGGTGAGTGAGCCAGGTGGAGGGAGCCAGGTGGAGGGAGCCGGGTGGAGGAGCCAGGTGGAGGAGCCAGGTGGAGGGAGTCAGGTGGAGAGGAGCCAGGTGGAGGGAGCCAGGTGGAGGAGACATACAGGTGGAGGGAGCCAGGTGAGAGGAGCAGTGGAGAGTGGAGGAGCCAGGTGGAGGGAGCCAGGTGGAGGGAGCCAGGTGGAGGGAGCCAGGTGGAGGGAGCCAGGTGGAGAAAGTCAGGTGGAGGGAGCAGCTGGAGGGAGTCAGGTGGAGGGAGTCAGGTGGAGGGAGTCAGGTGGAGGGAGACAGGTGGAGGAAGCCAGGTGGAGGGAGCCAGGTGGAGGGAGCCAGGTGGAGGGAGCCAGGTGGAGGGAGCCAGGTGGAGGGAGTCCAGGTGGAGGGAGTCAGGTGGAGGGAGCCAGGTGGAGGGAGCCAGGTGGAGGGAGCCAGGTGGAGGGAGACAGGTGGAGGGAGCCAGGTGGAGGGAGCCAGGTGGAGGGAGCCAGGTGGAGTGAGCCAGGTGGAGGGAGTTAGGTGGAGGGAGCCAGGTGGAGGGAGCCAGGTGGAGGGAGACAGGTGGAGGGAGTCTCCCTCACATAATTGGCTGAGAATAAACAGTTTATACTCAGTGTACCAAGACTTTTCTGAACATTATATCTGGTACATAGTTTGTACAGAAGTGTATTAAGACTGATGACCACATTCCCTCAGTCATCCTTCAAGAATTTAACCTTTGTTAACATGTATTAACTTGTATTAACCTCAGTTAACATGTGTTAACTTCAGTTAACTTGTATTAACTTCAGTTAACATGTATTAACCTTAGTTAACTTGTATTAACCTCAGTTAACTTATATTGACATGTAATAACGTCAGTTAACTTGTATTAACCTCAATTAACTTATATTAACATGTATTAACTTGTATTAACCTCACTTATAATGTTTTAATTTGTATTAACCTCAGCTAACCTATATTAACATGTATTAATTTGTATTAACCTTATTTATTTAACTTGTATTAATTTGTATTAACCTTATTTAACTTGTATTAACCTGACTTATAATGTTTTAATTTGTATTAACCTCAGCTAACTTATATTAACATGTATTAATTTGTATTAACCTTATTTAACTTGTATTAACCTACGTTATTAACTCGGTTAACATGTGTTAACTTGTATTATACTGAATTTGCTTATATTAACATGTATTAACTTGTAATTTACTGAATTAGCTTACATTAATATATATTAACTTGTATTTAACTAAATTAACTTATATTAACATGTATTAACTTGTATTAACATGTATTAGAATTACGCTAACCTGAATTAGTTGCATTAACCTATATTAACTCACTGTTAGTTTTATTCTTTTTGATATGTTAACATTGTTAATGTTAAATTCATTGACATGTTAACATCGTTAACATTAGCAATGTTAACCAAATTTACCAAAATAGTCTATTAAAATTAGCCATATACTTCCTTGTTAACCTTATGTTAAATAATGATCCCTTGTTAACTAATCCCTTGTTAACTAATTCCCCGTTAATTAATCCCTGTTAACTAATCCCTTACTAACTAATCCCTTGTTAACTAATCCCTTGTTAACTAATCCCTTGTTAACTAATCCCCTGTTAGCTAATCCCTTGTTAACTAATCCCTTGTTAACTAATCCCTTTGTTAACTAATCCCCTGTTAGCTAAGCCCTTGTTAACTAATCCCTTGTTAACTAATCCCTTGTTAATTAATCCCTTATTAATTAATCCATTGCTAACTAATCTCCTTTAGCAAACCCCTTGTTAACTATTCCCTCGCTAACTAATCCCTCGCTAACTAATCCCTTACTAACTAATCCCTTGTTAACCACTCTCACACCTGCTTAACTAAATCCTTAATTAACTTCTCCTGGGTAAATATTCTTCACTGCTGGTATTTACTCCTGTGTTAAAATTTAACTAACATAATTTAACACTAGCTGCTTAATTACATTTTAATTCTTGAATAATGACAAGTAACAAGGAATGTTTGTGTAAGAGAAGTATACACAGGTGTTTGTACTCGTCTGATGTACTCAGGGTGGGAGAGTACTGGTGTTTAGTACACACAGGCGGTGTTTGTACTTGTCAGATGTACTCAGGATGGGAGAGTACAGGTGATGAGCTGGGTCCACCGTCCTGGTCCCAGCTGGGTCCACCGTCCTGGTCCCAGCTGGGTGCACCGTCCTGGTCCCAGCTGGGTCCACCGTCCTGGTCCCAGCTGGGTGCACCGTCCTGGTCCCAGCTGGGTCCACCGTCCTGGTCCCAGCTGGGTGCACCGTCCTGGTCCCAGCTGGGTGCACCGTCCTGGTCCCAGCTGGGTGCACCGTCCTGGTCCCAGCTGGGTGCACCGTCCTGGTCCCAGCTGGGTGCACCGTCCTGGTCCCAGCTGGGTGCACCGTCCTGGTCCCAGCTGGGTGCACCGTCCTGGTCCCAGCTGGGTGCACCGTCCTGGTCCCAGCTGGGTGCACCGTCCTGGTCCCAGCTAGGTGCACCGTCCCGGTCCCAGCTGGGTGCACCGTCCTGGTCCCCCCTGGGTGCACCGTCCTGGTCCCCGCTGGGTGCACCGTCCTGGTCCCCGCTGGGTGCACCGTCCTGGTCCCAGCTGGGTGCACCGTCCTGGTCCCAGCTGGGTGCACCATCCTGGTCCCAGCTGGGTCCACCGTCCTGGTCCCAGCTGGGTGCACCGTCCTGGTCCCAGCTGGGTGCACCGTCCTGGTCCCAGCTGGGTGCACCGTCCTGGTCCCAGCTGGGTGCACCGTCCTGGTCCCAGCTGGGTCCACCGTCCTGGTCCCTCCTCATCTAGTTTCTAGATTACCCACAACAAACAGTATTTTCCGCCATATAAGACGCACTTTTTTCCCTCTCACAAAAGGTCTGAAAAATCCTCCTGCGCCTTATATGCTCAAGGTCAGTGTCAAGGGTCGGCTGTGGGTTACGTTTTAGCAGTTGTTTATTAAGGTTACATTACAAGTGCTTGGAAATATAGTCTTATATATCACCAGGCCTGGTCACGGAGCCGGCCGCGGGGGCTGTGACCCCCGAAATCCCCTGAAAATACGGTGTTTTCTAAGACCTGATTTTCTTCTTCTAAGATGTTGCTAGTAGAGAGAGAGTTAGAAGACGTGCAGTGATGAGACAAGAAACGAGTGTTTTTGGACTGGTACCTTTGGTGTCCACTGGTACTGGTGAGGTCCCATTTGTACTGGTGAGGTATTCCCACTGGCGCTTATGGGAGCTCACTAGTCACCCTGAGCCCTGAGAACATGTTCCTTTTATCAACGTTGGCATTTTGCCTCCACAGGTCCAGGCTTCTGCCTCGTTCACCCTTAGATAGAGTCGCACTAAGGGGCACAGCCCCTTGCCTTTACAGGCCAAGGTTTTTTTCCCTCTTCCACCCTTAGACTTAAGGGGCAGATCTCCTTGCCTCCGCAGCTAGACACACACACACCCCTCCTTTTTTTTTTTAACTTGGCCTCACCGAAAGAGATTTCCCTCCTTTCCCCTTCTTTTTCCCCTTCCCTCACTCTCTTCCCCTCTCCCCTTCCTTCTCCCTTCATCCTCCCTCCAACAACATCCGCCAAGACACATACTTTTATTTCACGTTTCTTTTAATCTCCATTCAAATCTCCGCTCCTAACACTGTCTCAGTAAAAAGGTCAACAGGAGGCAGCCATAAAGCTGAACCCCGCATTTGTTGTCTTCAAGTTTATTGGCTGCATCATGGTGGACCCGCTTGACAAGACGCTGGGTGTTTGTAGAAGGGTGTTTATATACGTGGGTGGGTGTGGGTGTGTGTTTGGGTGGCGTGTGAGTGGGGTGTGTGAGTGGGTGGGGTGTGCGCCTGTGTTCTCAATGTGAAGATATTGCAGCAAGAGAGGAAAAGATATATATTCCGTTTTTATGAAATGGTAGGGAGATTCCTCTTATTCTTCTCATTGGATTTATGCGCATCAGTGAAAGTATGTTGATCATTCAGCGCATTGAGGGATGGGCACTCGATCCTCCGTCCGTTGAGCTGTTTTTTTATCAATAGCTTCTGTCCATTCTTATGCATGTCCGTGGCTTCATGATGAGAGGTTAGTGACCGTCTTGGGCACTAGATGGCGTTACTCTCAAGACAGCTGCTTCATACTTGACGTAGAATCTCGCTCCGTTGTATCTTGAAGGATGAAACACATGTACAATACCTGAGTGACAGGTTGTATACACTGAGAGGTGTATGTCTCTCAGTGTGTATATGCTCAGAGGTTACTTTAATCCCTGTTTTAGTGATGCAAGTATTCTCGTCTGGTGGTGGAGGGGTTAAGGGAGGTCTTGAAGACCCACTAATGTGCTCGGGGTTAAGGGAGGTCTTGAAGACCCACTAATGTGCTCGGGGTTAAGGGAGGTCTTGAAGACCCACTAATGTGCTCGGGGTTAAGGGAGGCCTTGAAGACCCACTAGTGTGCTCGGGGTTAAGGGAGGCCTTGAAGACCCACTAGTGTGCTCGGGGTTAAGGGAGGTCTTGAAGACCCACTAATGTGCTCGGGGTTAAGGGAGGTCTTGAAGACCCACTAGTGTGCTCGGGGTTAAGGGAGGACTTGAAGACCCACTAGTGTGCTCGGGGTTAAGGGAGGCCTTGAAGACCCACTAGTGTGCTCGGGGTTAAGGGAGGCCTTGAAGACCCACTAGTGTGCTCGGGGTTAAGGGAGGTCTTGAAGACCCACTAGTGTGCTCGGGGTTAAGGGAGGCCTTGAAGACCCACTAGTGTGCTCGGGGTTAAGGGAGGTCTTGAAGACCCACTAGTGTGCTCGGGGTTAAGGGAGGCCTTGAAGACCCACTAGTGTGCTCGGGGTTAAGGGAGGCCTTGAAGACCCACTAGTGTGCTCGGGGTTAAGGGAGGTCTTGAAGACCCACTAGTGTGCTCGGGGTTAAGGGAGGCCTTGAAGACCCACTAGTGTGCTCGGGGTTAAGGGAGGCCTTGAAGACCCACTAGTGTGCTCGGGGTTAAGGTAGGTCTTGAAGACCCCTAGTGTGCTCGGGGTTAAGGGAGGCCTTGAAGACCCACTAGTGTGCTCGGGGTTAAGGGAGGTCTTGAAGACCCACTAATGTGCTCGGGGTTAAGGGAGGTCTTGAAGACCCACTAATGTGCTCGGGGTTAAGGGAGGCCTTGAAGACCCACTAGTGTGCTCGGGGTTAAGGGAGGCCTTGAAGACCCACTAGTGTGCTCGGGGTTAAGGGAGGCCTTGAAGACCCACTAATGTGCTCGGGGTTAAGGGAGGTCTTGAAGACCCACTAGTGTGCTCGGGGTTAAGGGAGGTCTTGAAGACCCACTAGTGTGCTCGGGGTTAAGGGAGGCCTTGAAGACCCACTAGTGTGCTCGGGGTTAAGGGAGGCCTTGAAGACCCACTAGTGTGCTCGGGGTTAAGGGAGGTCTTGAAGACCCACTAGTGTGCTCGGGGTTAAGGGAGGCCTTGAAGACCCACTAGTGTGGTCGGGGTTAAGGGAGGTCTTGAAGACCCACTAGTGTGCTCGGGGTTAAGGGAGGCCTTGAAGACCCACTAGTGTGCTCAGGGGTTAAGGGAGGCCTTGAAGACCCACTAGTGTGCTCGGGGTTAAGGTAGGTCTTGAAGACCCCTAGTGTGCTCGGGGTTAAGGGAGGCCTTGAAGACCCACTAGTGTGCTCGGGGTTAAGGGAGGCCTTGAAGACCTACTAGTGTGCTCGGGGTTAAGGGAGGCCTTGAAGACCCACTAGTGTGCTCGGGGTTAAGGGAGGCCTTGAAGACCCACTAGTGTGCTCGGGGTTAAGGGAGGCCTTGCAGACCCACTAGTGTGCTCGATAGGCTTTAAACTCAGTTGACCAACCAACCAGAGTATCTTAATTTTGAAGACGTTTCGCCAAACTAGTGGCTTTATGAATTGATAAAGCCACTGGCTGGCGAGACGTCGTCATAATAATGGTAGCTAGTTAGTGCACCAGTGTCTTGCCATCATCTCACAACTACACCATTAATTTTTCACATAGCATCAGTTACCCCGTCTTTTATGACGCATAATTACCCAGGCAGTTGAAATTCTGCATCACAATATAGGCCTTTTATAAACACATTTCGACCACGTGTCAATAATACACTTGCGAGTCAGTATTTGTGAGGCTCAGGAATCATCTGAGTCCCGGACCGGAATCCACCTTCCTTCAGAGTAAGTACAAACTAACCACCTTCCTTCAGAGTAAGTACAAACTAACCACCTTCCTTCAGAGTAAGTACAAACTAACCACCTTCCTTCAGAATAAGTACAAACTAACCACCTTCCTTCAGAGTAAGTACAAACTAACCACCTTCCTTCAGAGTAAGTACAAACTAACCACCTTCCTTCAGAGTAAGTACAAACTAACCACCTTCCTTCAAAGTACAAACTAACCACCTTCCTTCAGAATAAGTACAAACTAACCACCTTCCTTCAGAGTAAGTACAAACTAACCACCTTCCTTCAGAGTAAGTACAAACTAACCACCTTCCTTCAGAGTAAGTACAAACTCACCACCTTCCTTCAGAGTAAGTACAAACTCACCACCTTCCTTCAGAGTAAGTACAAACTCACCACCTTCCTTCAGAGTAAGTACAAACTCACCACCTTTCCTTTAATTGCTCTGGTAATTGCCAATTTAGTTTACAGTAATCGTCACCCTCTTGGTCAGGTGTTCATGAGAGCTAAAATAAATTATTATCCTAATTAAATCCATCAAATTTTACCTGTCTGGCTTATTCCAGTCCCACTAAAAAAATTTACAAATTGTACAATATACCTAAGCTAGTGTCACCTGATAATTGTGAGTGAAGCTATTATATAATTAATTGGTATAATTACCATGTAATTATCTTACCATCAGAACATATTAGCAACAGAAGTATTCAATATAAGGAACTAAAACTCGAAATCTGCTTGGATCTCCTTTTTTCTGCAACATTGCAAGCTCCTGATGATGTGTTGATTCCAACTCGAAAGGCCTAAAGCTATCATTCCACTTCCCTCGTGGTTATTTTGCATCTTGTATTTCTTGTTCGCGATATTTGCAATATATATATATATATATATATACGTATATATATATATATATATATATATATATATATATATATATATATATATATATATATATATATATATATATATATATATATATATATATATATATATACATACATACATACATACATACATACATACATACATACATAAAAGCAATCAGGTTAGTATATTAAAGTCTTTGTCAAATAATTAAAGTGTTTATAGTCCAGTATAGTTATTTGCCAGCTTAATTCTCTGTCAAGGAAGGACCAATATATAATTTTTCAGCTTGTATAAAGAGTGTCAATTTATTTTTTCCCATGTTGACATAAAGAGAGTCAATTACCTTTTTTCCAGTTCATGTAAAACATCAATGAGTAAATTACCTGACTCGTAGAATGTTGGAGGTGGTAATGTTAATGTTGGAGGTGGTAATGTTAATGTTGGAGGTGGTAATGTTAATGTTGGAGGTGGTAATGTTAATGTTGGAGGTGGGGATGTTAATGTTGGAGGTGGGGATGTTAATGTTGGAGATGGTAATGTTAATGTTGGAGGTGGTGATGTTAATGTAGGAGGTGGTAATGTTAATGTTGGAGGTGGTAATGTTAATGCTGGAGGTGGTAATGTTAATGTTGGAGGTGGTAATGTTAATACTGGAGGGGGTAATGTTAATTATGGAGGGTAACGTTAGTTAGATATTAGGTTAATGTTAGTATTGCAGGTTGATGTTAGATGAATATTAAACATTTTTTTGCTCTGTTAAATATTGGTTAAATGTTTGTGTGTTAAGTTAGAAGTGTAGGGAGAGACAGTGGGTTAGAGAGAAAGGAATGAGGGGAAAACAGGGAGAGAAAGAAAGAGAGAAGGAAAGGAAGAGAATGGGATTTAGAGAGAGGGAAGTGAGAGGGGACAAGTCGCAGATTCGTTACTCACTTAAGTGTTGCCTTGAGTGGTGACGAACTTGTGACAGTAGCTGTTACCAAGGTAACGACTGAGGGGAGGGAGAGAGGGAAGGGAGAGAGGGGAGGGAGAGAGGGAAGGGAGAGAGGGGGAGGAGAGAGGGGGAGGGAGAGAAAGGAATTGAGAGAGGGGGAGGGAGAGAGGGGAAGGGAGAGAGGGGGAGGGAGAGAGGGGAAGGAAGAGAGGGGGAGGGAGAGAGGGGAAGGGAGAGAGGGGGAGGGAGAGAGGGTAGGGAGAAAGAGAGAGAGAAGGGGGGACTGAAGATGGGAAGAGAAGGAGGGGAGAGAATGAGACGAAGAGAGAGAGAGAGAGAGGACTCCCGCGACTGGCTCTACCTTTAAGCTTTTCTCTAAATATTTGTTGCTATAATAAGAAAGACAGTCACTTGCTTTAAGTGTTACCTCTATCATTAAGAGTCTGTGCTAGTATAATTTTCTCCTATAATTAGGATATTTCTATAACGAGAGGTTTAAAAGAGCACAGGCAAGATAACAGGTCTTACTTTGTAAGATAACAAGCCTTACGTTGCAAGATAACAGGTCTTACTTTGTAAGATAAATACAGAGGCTCTTAGCACAGCCCATTAAAATCGAGCCAGTGTAAAAGACATTGAGGGAAATGAGGAGGGTTGTGAGAGAGAGAGAGAGAGAGAGAGAGAGAGAGAGAGAGAGAGAGAGAGAGAGAGAGAGAGATGGCGCCGGAGCTTCTAGAACTGTAACAGACACTGGCAGTCGTTGGCACTCATGAATGGTACATGGGAGTACTTAGGATTACATGGGAGTACTTAGGATTACATGGGAGTACTTGAAAATACATTGAAGTACATGGGAGGGAACAGACAGCTGAGGACTTGGGAGTCAACACTGAGGTTGTCTGTCTGATGGAACTATTTACTTGTAGCTAGATTAAGAACTATTGTGTATTATCTAGGTGTAAAAGTCAAGGATAGTTGTGGCATGCCAAAAGTACGTTACACTTTATTCAGTGTATGTACACACTCCCATATAGGCTGCCTCCCAACCAGCAACGGGTGCTAAGGGTTACAATCTTTAGGAGCCCCATCGTTAAATCAGTACCTTGGTTCATTAACCAATCACAGGTTGGCCTGCCAAGTGCTGATGTGACGTGGTTTCACTCACAGTCAGCCCCTGCCAGACTGGTATAGCTGCTGGTTGAGCGCTGTTCTTTCTTGTACATAGTGTACATAAGTGTACATAAAATAGATAATTGGTGAAGGAAAATACAAGTTAAATAATACTGCTGTGTTTATTTTCGCTCCAAACCCAGGTCAACAGGCCAATTACCTGTATTCGTAATAATAGTAGACCAGAAGGCTCTCCCCCTTCCCTTCACTCCCTCCAGCCAGTATCGGCATTAAAACAGGGAGGGGAAAAAAATATGCCATGCCGTGTCTAGAGCAATTTGTGGGGACCCATAGCTTCGGAGGTGATAAAATAATGCTTCGAGGCAAAATATGTGGATTTTTTCCTGAAGACAATTGAATAATCCACTTCTCCTACCACGGACAGTATTGTAAAACAACTGAAAACGAATTAAAAATTTGAATTTGAACTACATCTAATTAATTGTTATTGTTTCTAGCTTAACCAGTTGTTTTAGATCACTGCACCACTGATGTGACTACCACAACTACTGATTCTACCACTACTGCCACCACTACTACTACTACTACCACCATTACTACCACTACTACCACCACTACTACCACTACTACCACCACTACTACCACTACTACTACCACTACTACCACCACTACTACCACTACTACCACCACTACTACCACTACTACCACCACTACTACCACTACTACCACCACTACTACCACTACTACTACCACCACTTCTACTACTACTACCACTACTACTACTACTATGACTACTACCACTACTACTACTGCTATTACTACCACTATTACTACTGGTGGTGGTGGTGATGGTGGTGGTGGTGGTAGTGGTGATGGTGGTGGTGGTGGTGGTGATGGTGGTGGTGGTGGTGGTGATGGTGGTGGTGGTGGTGGTGGTGATGGTGGTGGTGGTGATGGTGGTGGTGGTGGTGGTGGTGATGGTGGTGGTGATGGTGGTGGTGGTGGTGGTAGTGGTGATGGTGGTGGTGGTGGTGGTGATGGTGGTGGTGGTGGTGGTGGTGATGGTGGTGGTGGTGGTGATGGTGGTGGTGGTGGTGGTGGTGGTGGTGGTGGTGATGGTGGTGGTGATGCGTCTTCTGCTGTTCTAACTTTTCAATGCTTTTTTATACTCGTCTCCTTCCTGTCTATTCTGTTTCTGAGCTGTTTCCTGTCTGCGCTGTTTCCTGTCTGCGCTGTTTCCTGTCTGTGCTGTTTTCTGTCTGTGCTGTTTCCTGTCTGCGCTATTTCCTGTCTGCGCTGTTTCCTGTCTGCGCTGTTTCCTGTCTGTGCTGTTTTCTGTCTGCGCTGTTTCCTGTCTGCGCTATTTCCTGTCTGCGCTGTTTCCTGTC
>WNWK01010234.1:0-22500 GCA_009830355.1 Cherax destructor | reverse complement strand
GTAGGAAGGAAGAAGAGGTAGGAAGAAGGAAGAAGAGGTAGGAGGACGGAAGAAGAGGTAGGAGGAAGGAAGAAGAGGTAGGAGGACGGAAGAAGAGGTAGGAGGACGGAAGAAGAGGTAGGAGGACGGAAGAAGAGGTAGGAGGACGGAAGAAGAGGTAGGAAGAAGGAAGAAGAGATAGGAGGAAGGAAGAAGAGGTAAGAGGACGGAAGAGGAGGTAGGAAGAAGGAAGAAGAGGTAGGAGGAAGGAAGAAGAGGTAGGAGAAGGAAGAAGAGTAGGAGGAAGGAAGAAGAGGTAGGAAGAAGGAAGAAGAGGTAGGAAGAAGGAAGAAGAGATAGGAGGAAGGAAGAAGAGGTAGGAAGAAGGAAGAAGAGATAGGAGGAAGGAAGAAGAGGTAGGAAGAAGGAAGAAGAGGTAGGAAGAAGGAAGAAGAGATAGGAGGAAGGAAGAAGAGGTAGGAAGAAGGAAGAAGAGGTAGGAAGAAGGAAGAAGAGATAGGAGGAAGGAAGAAGAGGTAGGAAGAAGGAAGAAGAGATAGGAGGAAGGAAGAGAGGTAGGAAGAAGGAAGAGAGGAGGAAGAAGAAGAAGAGGTAGGAAGAAGGAAGAAGAGGTAGGAGGACAGGAAGAAGAGGTAGGAAGAAGGAAGAAGAGGTACCTGGAGTTTACCTGGAGAGGGTTTCGTGGGTCAACGCCCCCGCGGCTCGGTCTGAGACCAGGCCTCGTGATGGATCAGGGTCTGATCATCCAGGCTGTTACTGCTAGCCGCAGTAAAGAGGTAGGAAGAAGGAAGGTAGATAATGATGATAAATAGAGGGAATTAACTAAATGGAAAAGAAGCAGATATAGGGGGAGGGAGTATAAGGGAGTGTGAGGGAATGTGAGGGAGGTGGAGGGAGTGAGGGAGGGAGGGAGGGAAGGAGAGAGGGAGGGAGGGAGGAAGTAAGGGAGGGAGGAGGGAGAGGGAGGGAGTGCCTCGTCTAAGGAAGGGTCTCGGGTTGAGGTTCCATCCTGCTGGTTGCTTCAACACACACACAGCTTTAAGACCGTAAAGCGGACAGCCCCTCCATCCCACCTCCTCCATCCCCCCTCCATATCCCCCTCCATCCTAACTCCGTTTCCTCCATTCCTTCATCACTCCTCCTCATTCTTCCTCCCTCCTTCCTTCCTTCCCTCCCTCCCTCCCTCCCTCCCTTCTCTCTTAATCTCTTTCATTTCCTCATTTCTCCCTCCCTCCTTGTCTCCCGTTTAGCACATTGTTCCATTCTTCTATACACATTGTTCCACACACACACACACACACACACACACACACACACACACACACACACACACACACACACACACGAGAATTAAATCAGATGAGGATCAGGCAGGACTGCAAAGAGACCTGGACAGACTGGACACGTGGTCAAGCAACTGGCTACTCGAATTTAACCCCGCCAAATGCAAAGTCATGAAGATCGGGGAAAGGCAATGAAGACCGCAGACAGAGTACAGGCTAGGTGGCCAAAGACTGCAAACCTCACTCAATGAGAAAGGTCTTGGGGTGAGTATAATACCGAGCACATCTCCTGAGGCACACATTAATCAGATAACTGCTGCAGCATATGGGCGCCTGGCAAACCTGAGAATAGCGTTCCGATACCTCAGTAAGGAATCGTTCAAGACACTGTATACCATATACGTCAGACCCATACTGGAGTATGCAGCACCAGTTTGGAACCCACACCTGGTCAAGCACGTCAAGAAATTAGAGAAAGTGCAAAGGTTTGCAAGAAGACAAGTTCTGGAGCTAAGGGAAATGATCTAAGAAGAAAGGTTAAGGAAAATCGGCCTGACGACACTAGAGGACAGGAGGGTTAGGGGAGAAATGATAACGACATATAAAATACTGCGAGGAATAGATAAGGTGGACAGAGACAAGATGTTCCAGAGAGGGGACACAGAAACAAGGGGTCACAATTGGAAGTTGAAGACTCCTATGAGTCAAAGGGATGTTAGGAAGTATTTCTTCAGTCATAGAGTTGTCAGGAAGTGGAATAGCCTAGAAAGTGACGTAGTGGAGGCAGGAACCATACATAGTTTTAAGACGAGGTATGATAAAGCTCATGGAGCAGGGAGAGAAAGAACCTAGTAGCAATCAGTGAAGAGGCGGGGCCAGGAGCAATGACTCGACCCCTGCAACCACAAATAGGTGAGTACAAATAGGTGAGTACACACACACACCCACACACGCACACACACACACCTCAGCCTTGAAGGAAGCCCTACACAGAATCCTTCATTAAATTGGTCTCTCTAAAGCCTGAATGGGCCACAGGGGCCACTCAATGGGCCACAAGGGCCACTCAATGGGCCACAATGACCACTAAATGGGCCACAAGGGCCACTCAATGGGCCACAAAGGCCACTCTCTCAACCATATACACACAAAATCCAGAAAAAAATTAAAATTGAAAAAAACTCAAGTGGAAATATTGTTTCTTAAGAGTCAGCTTATCTGAAGCTTTATATACTTCCTCTTGATTTTCCAAACCTTACATATGTCAGCTCTTTACTCTCATGTTATTTTGTATTATTAACACATCGGCCGATTCCCACCAAGGCAGGGTGGCCCGAAAAAGAAAAACTTTCATCATCATTCACTCCATCACTGTCTTGCCAGAGGGGTGCTTTACACTACAGTTATAAAACTGCAACATTAACACCCCTTCTTCAGAGTGCAGACACTGTACTTCCCATCTCCAGGACTCAAGTCCGGCCTGCCGGTTTCCCTGAATCCCTTCATAAATGTTACTTTGCTCACACTCCAACAGCAAGTCAAGTATTAAAAACCATTTGTCTCCATTCACTCCGATCAAATATGCTCACGCATGCTTGCTGGAAATCCAAGCCCCTCGCACACAAAACCTCTTTTACCCCCTCCCTCCAACCTTTCCTAGGCCGACCCCTACCCCGCCTTCCCTCCACTACAGATTTATACACTCTCGAGGTCATTCTGTTTCGTTCCATTCTCTCTACATGTCCGAACCACCTCAACAACCCCTCCTCAGCCCTCTGGATAATAGTTTTGGTAATCCCGCACCTCCTCCTAATTTCCAATATCATGTATATATATAAATATATATATATGTATATATATATAAATATATATATATATATATATAAAATATATATATATATATATATATATATATATATATATATATATATATATATATATATATATATATATATATATATATATATATATGGTGCATGGTTTGAATTATTGTCAAGGTTAATAAGAATATACAGTCTCCATATGCAGGTAATTCACAGGTATTGTACAGGTAATGTACAGGTAACTTACAGGTAATGTACAGGTAATTTACAGGTAATCACTTGGTAATCATCGGGTAATTCACAGGTAATCATCAGATTTATTGACTGGAAAGAGTCATTAACAATTTCAGATCTCAATCAATCAGAGAGAGACAGAGAGAGAGAGAGAGAGAGAGAGAGAGAGAGAGAGAGAGAGAGAGAGAGAGAGAGAGAGAGAGAGAGAGAGAGAGAGAGAGAGAGATAGAGAGAGAGACAGAGGGAATGTAGTAGCCGTAGTAGTAGTAATACTCAGATAAACTACAACATTCACTCAACATCTAACAACATACCTGTCATGTGATCAGTTTTGTTTGTTTGTTACTAACAATAACAATTAACTGAGTATGGTAAAAACCATAGAGCTGAACAAGTTGATCTCCGATTCTTCATCAGTCAACTCAACTTTCAATACCTGGCATGGTTACCCAGGTTACGGGGGGGGGGGAGTCACCGCTCCCTCTCAGGCCGGTCCTGGACCAGGCTTCCTAGTTGCTGGTCTGTTGGTGGCCCCACAGACCATGTTGGTGGCCCCACAGACCATGTTGGTGGCCCCACAGACCATGTTGGTGGCCCCACAGACCATGTTGGTGGCCCCACAGACCATGTTGGTGGCCCCACAGACCATGTTGGTGGCCCCACAGACCATGTTGGTGGCCCCACAGACCATGTTGGTGGCCCCACAGACCATGTTGGTGGCCCCACAGACCACTGATGGTGGCCCCACAGACCACTGTTGGTGACCTTATAGACCACTGTTGGTGAACCCACAGACCACTGTTGGTGGCCCCACAGACCACTGTTGGTGGCCCCACAGACCACTGCTGGTGGCCCCACAGACCATTATTGGTGGCCCCACAGACCACTGATGGTGGCCCCACAGACCATTATTGGTGGCCCCACAGACCACTGTTCGTGGCCCCACAGACCACTGTTGGTGGCCCCACAGACCACTGTTGGTGGCCCCACAGACCATTATTGGTGGCCCCACAGACCACCGATGGTGGCCCCACAAACCATGTTGGTGACCTTATAGACCACTGTTGGTGGCCCCACAGACCACTGTTGGTGGCCCCACAGACCACTGTTCGTGGCCCCACAGACCACTGTTGGTGGCCCCACAGACCACTGTTGGTGCCCCCGCAGACCACAGTATACACCACATCATGGTCTTTTACTGTGTTCTAGATATAATTTCAAAATTCTCCTGTGCTGCTCTATGGTAGTTGGAATGAGATCAGTGAGACACAGGGGCGATACTTGGATATCTTGGATGGAAGGTTCAACCCAACAACCAGTGTCTCTGTCAACCCAATCAATCAAAGGGTTGGCGAAACTTAACCATAGTGTGCTACATGTGTCTTGATTATGTACGTTTCGTACATGTGTCTTGATTATGTACGTTTCGTACATGTGTCTTGATTATGTACGTGTTGGCTTTTCAAACAATTTACATAAAAATATTGGTTTCAGTGTGACTTCTGACAGGTGAACAATCCGGTGAAGATGAACAAGCCGGTGAACAAGATGAACAAGCTGGTGAACAAGATGAACAAGTTGGTGAACAAGATGAACAAGCCGGTGAACAAGATGAACAAGCCGGTGAACAAGATGAACAAGCCGGTGAACAAGATGAACAAGCCGGTGAACAAGATGAACAAGCCGGTGAACAAGATGAACAAGCCGGTGAACAAGATGAACAAGCTGAACAAGATGAACAAGCCGGTGAACAAGATGAACAAGCCGGTGAACAAGCCGGTGAACGAGATGAACAAGCCGGTGAACAAGATGAACAAGCCGGTGAACAAGATGAACAAGCCGGTGAACAAGATGAACAAGCCGGTGAACAAGATGAACAAGCCGGTGAACAAGCCGGTGAACAAGATGAACAAGCCGGTGAACAAGATGAACAAGCCGGTGAACAAGATGAACAAGCCGGTGAACAAGATGAACAAGCCGGTGAACAAGAGGTGAACAAGTTCTTCAAAACGCTTCTAATATATCTAAGGTTACAATTAGAAAGTTTTATATATTTTAGAAATAGTTCGTTTATGAACGACATAATTGGTGATATATTTATGTGGAAAACAAATATATTATCGAAATTACTTTGTAATTTTTATTCTCAGGGAACAACGATGATCCAAGATCTTTGAACTGCTCTGAAATATTTGAACACAGAGACGATGCAGCACGTTCTTTGAACCTGTAGAGTTCAAAATTTGTATAGTTCAAAAGATTAGCAAGTCAGAGGTTAGAACCCATGGCAGGAGAGTGGTCAAACACCAGGCGAGTGCGTCAACCACTGGGCCACCTGGCTACAATAAGATTTATTCAACTAGATATATTTCTAGCACCATAGGGAGGTTAGCATGGGCCACTATTGTGGCCACAAATGCAAGTTTTTTTACAGATGAATATCTCGTCAGCGTGGCCGTGACGGGCTCTAGCTCATGTCCCCCCTCAGAGCCATGTTTCCTGGAGGAAGACCCATCGTCACACAATCTATGGGCAATATTGCCAGTTAGGTGAAGTTAAGTAAGATTCATTGACTACTAACTGGGGTGATCTAAATTTTTAAGACCCTCAACTAACTGGTGAATCATACAGCATTCTGGTGAATCATGCAACGTCCTGATGAATCATACAGCGACATGGTGAATCATGCAATGTCCTGTTGAATCATACAATGTCCTGGTGAATCATACAATGTCCTGTTGAATCATACAATGTCCTGTTGAATCATACAATGTCCTGTTGAATCATACAATGTCCTGTTGAATCATACAATGTCCTGTTGAATCATACAATATCCTGTTGAATCATACAATGTCCTGTTGAATCATACAATGTCCTGTTGAATCATACAATGTCCTGTTGAATCATACAGCGTCCTGGTGAATCATACAGCGTCCTGGAGAATCATGTAGCGTCCTAGTGAATCATACAGCGTCCTGGTGAATCATGCAACGTTCTGATGAATCCACAGCATTCTGGTGAATCATGCAACGTCCTGATGAATTATACAGCGACATGGTGAATCATGCAACGTCCTGTTGAATCATACAATGTCCTGTTGAATCATACAATGTCCTGTTGAATCATACAATGTCCTGTTGAATCATACAATGTCCTGTTGAATCATACAATATCCTGTTGAATCATACAATGTCCTGTTGAATCATACAATGTCCTGTTGAATCATACAATGTCCTGTTGAATCATACAATGTCCTGTTGAATCATACAATGTCCTATTGAATCATACGTTCGTTGTTTTCATCTTTTGATAAAGTTAGTGAGTTTGCATTTTTTCTCTCACTGACTGACGTGTGACACTCTTGTTCTTAAGTCGATTTTCTGAAGAAAAACATCTTATTATTACCCATTGTTTACCCGTAGTTTACCTCTACTTTACTCGTAGTTTACCTGTAGATGGCAATTATATATATATATATATATATATATATATGTGTATGGTAGAAACTCTTTATTAGTCATTATCGGGATACGAGTGTAAAATTTACTGCCTGATGACTTATCAGGCGTAAATCATCTTGTAACAGTAGAATTTTTTTTATGTGAATCAGGGAGGATAGCTGGTAAGTGTTAATTACTGAGGGAGACGAGGCAGGTTTATAGTGAGGGAGGGAAGGAGAGAGTGAGGGAGAGGAAGCTAGTTTCCAAGTCGTGTATTTTCAAAGTGTTTTTCCCCCACTTTCTTTGAAGAGTGCAATGCTTTGTGCGTGGAACTTCAGAAGGAACTGTATTCTAGTGTTACATATTAGTGTTACAGTGTTCCAGTCTTAAAGTGTTCCAGTCTTAAAGTGTTCCAGTCTCTTTGCATAACAAACCTTAACCAGAGTCTTGTTGCAATTTCTGCAAATGGATTTCATCCTGTTTTATGTAATCAAATTTTCTGGGTGGGAGGAGGTTAGTGGACACAAGTGCATTCTGAGATTAGAAGTGCTGTGGGAGTGCCAGCAAGGTGATGTCAGTGGATTTAGGAATGTAAGTTGGCTGGGCTTTAGGCTTGGAAGTGGGCAGTACAGTGCCCACTGTGTTGAAGGATCTTTGAGTATGTAGAGGATGGGTATGTTGAGGCTGGGTATGTTGAGGCTGGGTATGTTGTGGCTGGGTATGTTGAGGCTGGGTATGTTGTGGCTGGGTATGTTGAGGCTGGGTATGTTGAGATTGGGTATGTAGAGGCTGGGTATGTAGAGGCTGGGTATGTTGAGGCTGGGTATGTTGAGGCTGGGTATGTTAAGGCTGGGTATGTTGAGTCTGAGTATGTTGAGGCTGGGTATTTTGAGGCTGGGTATGTTGAGGCTGGATATGTTGAGGCTGGGTATGTTGAGGCTGAGTATGTTGTGGCTGGGTATGTTGAGGCTGGGTATGTTGAGATTGGGTATGTAGAGGCTGGGTATGTAGAGGCTGGGTATGTTGAGGCTGGGTATGTTGAGGCTGGGTATGTTAAGGCTGGGCATGTTGAGGCTGGGTATTTTGAGGCTGGGTATTTTGGGGATGGGTATGTTAAGGCTGGGTATGTTGAGGCTGGGTATGTTGAGGCTGGGTATTTTGAGGCTGGGTATGTTGAGGCTGGGTATGTTAAGGCTGGGTATGTTGAGGCTGGGTATGTTGAGGATGGGTATGTTGAGGCTGGGTATAGCATTTGAATCATAAATTATTGATATATTTGCATTTCCACAGTAGAGACAGAGAGACAGAGACAGACAGACAGACATACAGACAGATAGACAGACAGACAGAAAGTTCACTTTCCTTTACACATTACAACTCTTTAGGGTAAGTGTTTTAGTAGAGCGTGTTGGTTGAATTATTTATTATCTGTGTCTTTCTTTATCACTTTCTCTCTCTCTCTCCCAAGATGCCTTAGGATAGAAAAAGTAATAGTCAGAATAGAAGGGGGAGAGAGAGAGGTGGAGGTGGATTACGGGAAGAGGAGAGGAAGGAAGGAAGGAAGGAAAGAGGGAGAAAGCAAGGAGTTGGAAGAGGAGAGGAGAAAGGAGGAGAAAGGAGGAGAGGTAATAGGAAGGGGAGGAAGCATGGGAGGGATGATGAAGTGAAGTGTTCCCGAAGGACCTAATTACTGGTACCCAGTATGGCAGTGGAAGCAGGTCACCCATTCCTCAGGACCTCCTTGACACCTAGTGACTCATTTCTCACCCATCACCAGGATCTCATTGGCACCTAGTGACCCATACCTCACCCATCACCAGGATCTCATTGGCACCTAGTGACCCATAACTCACCCATCACCAGGATCTCATTGGCACCTAGTGACCCATACCTCACCCATCACCAGGACCTCATTGGCACCTAGTGACCCATACCTCAAGCATCACCAGGACCTCATTGGCACCTAGTGACCCATTCGTCACCCATCACCAGGATCTCCTTGGCACCTAGTGACCATCACCAGGATGGATCCTCCAGAGAGATGGTCCTACTGAAGTCTCCCAGCTCAGGCTGGCACTACTGAAGTCTCCTAGCTCAGGCTGGCACTACTGAAGTGTCCCAGCTCAGGCTAACACTACTGAAGTCTCCCAGCTCAGACTGGCACTACTGAAGTCTCCCAGCTCAGGCTGGCACTACTGAAGTCTCCCAGCTCAGGCTGGCACTACTGAAGTCTCCCAGCTCAGGCTGGCACTACTGAAGTCTCCCAGCTCAGGCTGACACTACTGTAGTCTCCCAGCTCAGGCTGACACTACTGAAGTGTCCCAGCTCAGGCTGACACTACTGAAGTCTCCCAGCTCAGGCTGGCACTACTGAAGTCTCCCAGCTCAGGCTGACACTACTGAAGTCTCCCAGCTCAGGCTGACACTACTGAAGTCTCCCAGCTCAGGCTGACACTACTGAAGTCTCCCAGCTCAGGCTGGCACTACTGAAGTGTCCCAGCTCAGGCTGGCACTACTGAAGTCTCCCAGCTCAGGCTGGCACTACTGAAGTGTCCCAGCTCAGTCTGACACTTCAATATCATGTACGTGAACCATCCTGTGTGCTGGAATAAATCAGGTGTTGACCCGCACTTCAAACCAACCAGAATTAACGTACGATTCCCTCTCCCCCCATCTCCTGTGGAAGGAGGCACTTCCTGCGATCTCCTTCCCCAGGACCCCCAGGACCTCCCCACGGACTCCTGAAGTCTCAGCTAGCGTCTTAAGGGACCTCCATTAACCTGACATATATAAAATATTTTAGAAATAATTTGCCTTTAGAGAAATACCAACATCTCTGAACTTCTCAGTACAATATATCTATCTATCTATCTATATATATACGTATATATATATATATATATATATATATATATATATATATATATATATATATATATATATATATATATATATATATATAGACATATATCTATATTCAAATGTTAAGAGGATATTTTTTTCATGCAGATTTATAAGATTTTACTTACTTGGTCAATTCTAAATCTATGTAGGGAAGGTTAGAAAATCTTCCATGTCAAAATCCCATAGAAAGACGTAACGTTGATACCAGATACGTTGTGTGTGTGTTCTTCTATTGAACGTGTACACAACCAGTATATGTGCACACAGGTATTGTATGTGCACATGACTATTTGAAGTGTGCAAATTTGGTACTCCTCAGCCTGTGCACTCAGTCTGTGCACCCAACCTGTGCACTCAGCCTGTGCACTCAGCCTGTGCACTCAGCCTGTGCACTCAACCTGTGCATTCAGCCTGTAGAATCTCCTTGCTGGCAACACTCACCTGGAAATAAAGAAAATCCATTAATGAATATAAAATAAACGAATGAGAGAGAGAGAGAGAGAGAGAGAGAGAGAGAGAGAGAGAGAGAGAGAGAGAGAGAGAGAGAGAGAGAGAGAGAGAGACAAAGCAGATACAGAAGTTAAAGCAAGTCATATATAAAATACATATTTGAAGATATATAATTCTATAATATACACCAGTGAAGATATAACAAGAAAAATATACACAGGAAAATATCCGGATAAGAATATGATGAGAATATAAAGTATATTTTATGATAGAGATCTTGCAGAGCTAAGAATGTTTTGAAGACTCGATCCTACGAACGTCAATAACACTCAGATTGCACGCACGCGCGCGCACACACACACGAAGAAGATATACGATAAAGCTCATGGAGCAGGGAGAGAGTGGACCTAGTAGCGACCAGTGAAGAGGCGGGGCCAGGAGCTATGAATCGACCCTTGCAACCACAAAGAGGCAAGTACATACACACACTCCATCACTCACTCAACATAAACAAACTAGTCCTCTAAATCCCGTGTTTTGCAAGGTTGTAGGTGATCAGAGAAGGTTGAGTGTGAGTTACACCCACTGCCGTCACACTCATGGTGGCACCGTAACACTGCCGTCACACTCATGGTAGCACCGTAACACTGCCGTCACACTCATGGTAGCACCGTAACACTGCTGTCACACTCATGGTGGCACCGTAATACTGCCGTCACACTCATGGTGGCACCGTAACACTGCTGTCACACTCATGGTAGCACCGTAACACTGCTTTCACACTCATGGTGGCACCGTAACACTGCCGTCACACTCATAGTGGCACCGTAACACTGCCGTCACACTCATGGTGGCACCGTAACACTGTTGTCACACTCATGGTGGCACCGTAACACTGCCGTCACACTAATGGTGGCACCGTAACACTGCCGTCACACTCATGGTAGCACCGTAACACTGCCGTCACACTCATGGTAGCACCGTAACACTGCTGTCACACTCATGGTGGCACCGTAATACTGCCGTCACACTCATGGTGGCACCGTAACACTGCTGTCACACTCATGGTAGCACCGTAACACTGCTTTCACACTCATGGTGGCACCGTAACACTGCCGTCACACTCATGGTGGCACCGTAACACTGCCGTCACACTCATGGTGGCACCGTAACACTGTTGTCACACTCATAGTGGCACCGTAACACTGCTGTCACACTCATGGTGGCACCGTGACACTGCTGTCACACTCATGGTAGCACCGTAACACTGCCGTCACACTCACGGTGGCACCGTACCACTGCCGTCACACTCATGGTAGCACCGTAACACTGCCGTCACACTCATGGTAGCACCGTAACACTGCTGTCACACTCATGGTGGCACCGTAACACTGCTGTCACACTCATAGTAGCACCGTACCACTGCTGTCACACTCATGGTAGCACCGTAACACTGCCGTCACACTCATGGTGGCACCGTAACACTGCCGTCACACTCATGGCGGCACCGTAACATTGCCGTCACACTCATGGTGGCATCGTAACACTGCCGTCACACTCATGGTGGCACCGTAACACTGCCGTCACACTCACGGTGGCACCGTAACACTGCCGTCGCACTCATGGTGGCACCGTAACACTGCCGTCACACTCATGGTAGCACCGTAACACTGCCGTCACACTCATGGTAGCACCGTAACACTGCTGTCACACTCATGGTGGCACCGTAACACTGCTGTCACACTCATAGTAGCACCGTACCACTGCTGTCACACTCATGGTAGCACCGTAACACTGCTGTCATACTCATGGTAGCACCATAATACTGGTTGTAATGACACTGTAACAATGGTGGTGAAAACATTGTAACAATGATGGTGATGACGTTGTAGCACTGGTGGTGACGGCTCTGTAACACTGGTGACAACACTGTAACACTGGTGGTGATGACACTGTAACACTGGTGGTGATGACACTGTAACACTGGTGGTGATGACACTGTAACACTGGTGGTGATGATACTGTAACACTGGTGGTGACGACACTGTAACACTGGTGGTGATGACACTGTAACACTGGTGGTGATGACACTGTAACACTGGTGGTGATGACACTGTAACACTGGTGGTGATGATTATGTAACACTGGTGGTGACGACACTGTAACACTGGTGGTGATGACACTGTAACACTAATGGTGATAACATTTTAACATTGGTGGTGACAACACTGTAACACTGGTGGTGATGACACTGACACTGGTGGTGACGACACTGTAACACTGGTGGTGATGTCACTGTAACACTGGTGGTGATGGCACTGTAACACTGGTGGTGATGGCTCTGTAACACTGGTGGTGATGATACTGTGACACTGGTGGTGATAACACTGTAACACAGGTGGTGATGATATTGTAACACTGGTAGTGACGATACTGTAATACTGGTGGTGATGACACTGTCACACTAGTAGCGACAACACTGTAACACTGGCGATGACGACACTGTAACACTTGTGGTGATGACGCTGTAACACTGGTGGTGACGACACTGTAACACTTGTGATGACGGCACTGTAACACTGGTGGTGACGACACTGTAACACTGGTGGTGACGACACTGTAACACTGGTGGTGACGACACTATAACACTGGTGGGGATGACACTGTCACACTAGTAGCGACAACACTGTAACACTGGCGATGACGACACTGTAACACTGGTGGTGATGACGCTGTAACACTGGTGGTGACAACACTGTAACACTTGTGATGACGGCACTGTAACACTGGTGGTGACGACACTGTAACACTGGTGGTGACGACACTGTAACACTGGTGGTGACGACACTGTAACACTGGTGGTGACGACACTATAACACTGGTGGGGATGACACTATAACACTGATGGTGATAACATTTTAATACTGTTGGTGACAACACTGTAACATTGGTGGTGATGACACTGTAACACTGTTGGTAATAACATTGTAACACTGGTGGTGACAACACTTTAACACTGGTGGTGATGACACTGTAACACTGGAGGTGATGGCACTGTAACACTGGTGGTGACGGCACTGTAACACTGGTGGTGATGACACTGTGACACTGGTGGTGATGACACTGTAACACAGGTGGTGATGACACACTAACACTGGTGGTGACGACACTGTAACACTGGTGGTGATGACACTGTAACACTAGTAGCGACAACACCAGTGGTGACAACACTGTAACACTGACGATGACAACACTGTAACACTGGTAGTGATGACACTGTAACACTGGTTGTGATGACACTGTAACACTTGTGGTGGCGACACTGTAACACTTGTGGTGACATCACTGTAACACTGGTGGTGATGACACTGTAACACTGAGGGTGATGACACTGTAACACTGGTGGGGATGACACTGTAACACTGAGGGTGATGACACTGTAACACTGGTGGTGACGACACTTTAACACTAGTGGTGATTACACTGTAACACTGGTGGTGATGACACTTTAACACTAGTGGTGATTACACTGTAACACTTGGGGTGACGGCACTATAACACTGGTGGTGATGACACTGTAACACTGGTGAAAATGACACTGTAACACTGGTGGTGACGACACTGTAATACTGGTGTTGATGACACTGTAACAGTGGTGGTGATGACACTGTAACAGTGGTGGTGACGACACTGTAACACTTGTGGTGATGTCAATGTAACACTGGTGGTGATGACACTGTAACACTGGCGGCAATGACACTGTAACACTGGTGGTGATGACACTGTAACACTGGTGTTGATGACACTGTAACACTGATGGTGATGACACTGTAACACTGGTGATGACACTGTAACATTGGTGGTGATGACACTATAACACTGGTGTTGATGATACTGTAACACTGGTAGTGATGACACTGTAACACTGGTGGCGATTCCTCCTTCAATCATCACAATTATCACAGTCCCCACAATCAACATAATACAATCACCACAATCAAGACAATCACCACAATCACCACAATGGTTGTGTTCGCTAGAGGTCGGCCAGAAGCCTCAGCAAGACTGTGCTAAAAACAGAAGACATAAAAGCCTTGTGTTTCCTCTGACAGGAAGCAAAGGTTTCCAAAGTTCTCAAAGATGATGAGATATGCAACACTGTATTGTTGCTGCTACACTGTGTTGTTACTGCAACACTGTGTTGTTACTGCAACACTGTTGTTACTGCAACACTGTGTTGTTACTGCAACACTGTGTTGTTATTGCAACACTGTGTTGTTACTGCAACACTGTGTTGTTACTGCAACACTGTGTTGTTACTGCAACACTGTCGTTGTTACTGCAACACTCACCACCACGCTGTTATTACTGCAACACTCACCGCTGCCAGAACTGGACTTCATTAGTCCAATTGCCACTTACACAATATTATGACTGTCAGACTGTCACCATTAGTCAATAGCCTGCAAATATATGTATGATGTACCACAGTTATATATATATCTAAATATATATATATATATATATTATATATATATATATATATATATATATATATATATATATATATATATATATATATATATATATATATATATATATATATATATATATATATATATATATAAGTAAGTTTATTCAGGTATACACAAATACAGTTACATAGATCATCATACATAGCAGCATATGTGTAGAGAACCTAGGATATATATATATATATATATATATATATATATATATATATATATATATATATATATATATATATATATATATATAAATGTATATAGAGTACCTCATCATCTTAATTACTAACTCTCTTGTCTCCCTTTCTTCTTCCAACTAGTGGGTCTCACCCACTAATGGCCACGTCTTCAACTGCTGAACTTCACTACATCTTCCACAGACTACGTATAAATGTTTCTGCTCTCATGGTTCTGTTTAATATTGAAATAGGTTGTGGAGGGAGCGCTAGAGCGCATGGGTACACATACGTCCCCAAAATTGTTAACAACAGAACGTTTTGATATTCACCAACAATTTATGGTTCATTTGTCACAAAAATATTTAGAATATTTATTTAATAGGTCTGGTATCTTGTTTTCATTAATAAGATACTTTGAGATATCACACAGTGGCTTCTGCAACGAGCGTATTGTAAGTCATTACGTTAGTCAAGAGTCTTCAGAGACGACATAGAATCAGTAATAATTAAGGAGTTCAGTGTCATAAGTTAATTTATCGTCATTAGGATGGTAAACAATTCAGTTTGCAGTGTAGACGCCCACTTGTTAATTCTTGTGCGTAACTCAACATAGTTGCAATTTGTAATCTAGGGAGGTGGCAACAAGAGTAGATGCAACCCTGCCAGTGGACTCCTGCTTAAATCTATCAGCGTATATAACTTGTGAGACATTGTTATTAACAGTTAAGACAGAAATTTCTTCTTCTGAAGGCCTTGCAGGTATATGACATTAAATGAACACAACTTCCATAGAGGAAGCATCATGCTCTTTTTCCCCACAGTGAGACACGTCATGCAGGCTATACATCTTATAATTGTTTTCCACAGCCTATTGAAATTTGTTTACTTCCAGAATTAGAGATTCGGGGATATATGCCGAGTAAAGGAAAATCTGACTAGTAGATAACAGTGACTGTAAGGGACAAACCATTATGAAGAGAGGTAGTAACTAGTGACAACATTCCCTTGTACTGTTCACTGCCTCAAGGAGTAGCGTTGGGTCCCTTACTGTCTGAGGATCACACAAAGTGAATGATGGTAATACAAGACTGGAGGATGACCTGGAGGGACCTCATAATAAGTTGAATGGATGATTATTGATGTTTTGTCCATAAAATGCTGGGAAGTGGGAATAAAGTTCAAGAATGAGGTTAAAAATAGGATTTCAAGGACCCATTACCAGACGCCAGACGCTGGAGAACACACAAGGACCCATTACCAGACACTGGAGAACACACAAGGACCCATTACCAGACGCTGGAGAACACACAAGGACCCATTACCAGACGTTGGAGAACACACAAGGACCCATTACCAGACGTTGGAGAACACAAAAGAACATCAGCAGCACAGTATTACCTCACCTGACATGTACAACATCTGGGTATCTTTGTAGACACAGTATACCAACACGATGATGTCGGTATACAATACCGACATCATCGTGTTGGTATTGAATACCATTTATACATAACCACACGTGTATGAGAGCGGCACTCAGGAACCTAGGCAAAGACACGTTCAAAACACGTCTACATAGGGGTAGCAGTTCTATACATGGGCAACACCAGCATACATGGGCAGCACCTGCATACATGGACAACACCTGCATACATGGTGTCTTGTAAGGAACCATATGCAAGAACACATCACTGACATGTAGCGCCGTCACTCGCTACAACAGTGACAGTGTCACTGTTCAGTGTGAACAGTGACAGTGTCACTGTTCACATTGGACAGATCTGCCAGGAAAACTCTTCATTATAGCCTCTCTCAAGTCCCATATATACTTCCAGACTTATGGGGCAGCCTGTTCATCCTCACAGAGTGAAACTGGAGAAGCTTTAAAGATAATCTCTAGAGCTGAGCGTCATGTTAGTGGGGTTGGCTAAGAGGAAATGACACGAAAACAAGACAATTCCGTTTCTGGTTAAAACGAGGAAAGAAAATACGCAAGAATAATCAGATAACGCAATCCATCGCCCCTATTGTTCTCTTCCTGGTCTTTAAAACTATACTGCAAGTCCATACACACACACACACACACATACACACACACACACACACACACACACACACACACACACACACACACACACACACTGTTACAAAATGACACGATATCTATTAACAATAGATATCTCCAGTGAACACTAGAAAGGAAAGCCCTTCTAGCATCCAGCCTGTTACTGGGCTTTTGCAACAAAGTCAGTATCCTGGATCAGTTATCCGACATATTATATAGATTAAGGGGATTGCAACTGATAGGGTACTAACCAAAGTAAATGATTTAAAAGATTTATTATCAAAGTGAAAATATCTAGGGTAACGTAGTAAATCAAATATAAAGATATTAAGATATCAATTAGGAGGTTAATTAGGAGGGTAGCTCCTACACTGCTCTCATATACTATAAGTCTGTGCTGAGGGCACATATATATAAATGACTCAGAGGTACCATCAGGTACAATGTCAGTAATAACAATAATATATACAAATAATAATAAATGTGTGTACGAGTGTGCTCCCGGTAACTATAACTCGACTCAACCAGTGTACGACAGAACAACTTCTCATAAGCTAGCTGTACTAACAAATTGACAACCAGAACAGCTTGATTGTCTAGTAAAATGACCACTTCGCCGAACAGCACTATAACAGGCAACAGCAACACAGCATCAGGAACAAGGATAGAAAATCGACCCTAACTGGGGACCATCAGTAGATCCTCCAAAACAGTCATAAAACTCCCTTTCTACTGAAACTAGGTTCAGCATAAATAATCCCAAACTGTGGCGGTGCACAGATGCCTTGTCGAATTAGGTCCAGAGCTATAGCTTGAGACCTGAGTAGTATCAGAGTGTCAATGTGACACACAACCCAGAACAACGTCGAATAATCACTGTCTAGTCTATTCTCTGTGAACAGAGTTACACAGAGTTCTGAGAAGTATGATTCGCCTCACCAACCAGTGCATACTCTACCCAACAGAGTCTAATGTCGAGAAAACAAGTAGAAATAGAGTGAGGTGTTGACTCGACGAGGGCAGCAGGCCAGAGAGAGCAATGAAAGAGGAACAACCACCCAGCTCAGGTGTGTTCAGAGACTGACTCCTCCCAGCAACTAGACGCCGGCAGCGTAACAGTCGTTTGCCAACACCAAGGCAGTTACTACACACTCTCGAGCACAACATTATTACATCCTACCTAATAAATGTAGCTAAGTTAAATAAGAGTCTAATAATAATATAAAGCAAAATATTAACGATTTAGCTATAATCGAGAATATTCGCAATATAAAATTATAGAAAATGGATTTTTTTTTTTTATTAACACATCGGCCGATTCCCACCAAGGCAGGGTGGCCCGAAAAAGAAAAACTTTCATCATCATTCACTCCATCACTGTCTTGCCAGAAGGGTGCTTTACACTACAGTTATAAAACTGCAACATTAACACCCCTCCTTCAGAGTGCCGGCACTGTACTTCCCATCTCCAGAACTCAAGTCCGGCCTGCCGGTTTCCCTGAATCCCTTCATAAATGTTACTTTGCTCACACTCCAACAGCACGTCAAGTATTAAAAACCATATGCCTCCATTCACTCCTATCAAATACGCTCACACATGCTTGCTGGAAGTCCAAGCCCCTCGCACACAAAACTTCCTTTACCCCCTCCCTCCAACCTTTCCTAGGCCGACCCCTACCCCGCCTTCCCTCCACTACAGATTTATACACTCTCGAAGTCACTCTGTCTCGTTCCATTCTCTCTACATGTCCAAACCACCTCAACAACCCCTCCTCAGCTCTCTGGACAATCGTTTTGGTAATCCCGCACCTCCTCCTAATTTCCAAACTCCGAATTCTCTGCATTATATTCACAATACACATTGACCTTAGACATGACATCTCCACTGCCTCCAGCCTTCTCCTCGTTGCAACATTCATCACCCATGCTTCACACCCATATAAGAGCGTTGGTATAACTATACTCTCATACATTCCCCTCTTTACTTCCATGGACAAGGCTCTTTGTCTCCACAGACTCCGAAGTGCTCCACTCACCCTTTTCCCCTCATCAATTCTATGATTCACCTCATCCTTCATAGACCCATCCGCCGACATGTCCACTCCCAAATATCTGAATACATTCACCTCCTCCATACTCTCTCCCTCCAATCTGATATCCAATCTTTCGTCACCTATTCTTTTTGTTATCCTCATCACCTTACTCTTTCCTATATTCACTTTCAATTTTCTTCTTTTACACACCCTACGAAATTCATCCACCAACCTCTGCAGCTTCTCTTCAGAATCTCCCAAAGCACAGTGTCATCAGCAAAAAGCAACTGTGACAACTCCCACTTTGTATTTGCTTCTTTATCTTTTAGCCGAACACCTCTTGCCAAGACCCTCGCATTCACTTCTCTTACAACCCCATCTATAAATATATTGAACAACCACGGTGACATCACACATCCTTGTCTAAGGCCCACTTTTACTGGGAAATAGTCCCTTCCCTCCTACACACTCTAACCTGAGCCTCACTATCCTCATAAAAACTCTTCACTGCTTTCAGTAACCTTCCTCCTATTCCATACACCTGCAACATCTGCCACATTGCCCCCTATCTACCCTATCATACGCCTTTTCCAAATCCATAAATGCCACAAAAACATCTTTACCCTTATCCAAATACTGTTCACCTATATGTTTCACTGTAAACACTTGGTCTACACACCCCTACCTTTCCTAAAGCCCCTTGTTCATCTGCTATCCTGCTTTCTGTTTTACTCTTAATTCTTTCAATAATAACTCTACCATACACTTTACCAGGTACACTCAACAGACTTATTCCCCTATAATTTTGCACTCTCTTTTGTCCCCTTTGCCTTTATACAAAGGAACAATACACGCTCTCTGCCAATCCCTAGGTACCTTACCCTCTTCCATACATTTATTAAATAATAGCACCAACCACTCCAAAATTATATCCCCACCTGCTTTTAACATTTCTATCTTTATCCCATCAATCCCAGCTGCCTTACCCCCTTTCATTCTACCCACTGCCTCACGAACTTCCCTACACCCACAACTGGCTCTTCCACACTCCTACAAGATGTTATTCCTCCTTCCCCTATACACGAAATCACAGCTTCCTGTCTTCATCAACATTTAACAAATCCTCAAAATATTCTCTCCATCTTCCCGATACCTCTAACTCTCCATTTAATAACTCTCCTCTCCTATTTTTAACTGTCAAATCCATTTGTTCTCTAGGCTTCCTCAACTTATTAATCTCATTCCAAAACTTTTCTTATTTTCAACAAAATTTGCTGATAACATCTCACCCACTCTCTCAGCTGCTCTCTTTTACATTGCTTCACCACTCTTTTAACCTCTCTTTTTCTCTCCATATACTCTTCCCTCCTTGCATCACTTCTACTTTGTAAAAACCTCTCATATGCTAACTTTTTCTCCCTTACTATCTCTTTACATCATCATTCCACCAATCGCTCCTCTTCCCTCCCGCACCCACTCGCCTGTAACCACAAACTTCTGCTGAACACTCTAACACTACATTTTTAAATCTACCCCATACATTTTCGACCCCATTGCCTACACTCTCACTAGCCCATCTATCCTCCAATAGTTGTTTATATCTTACCCTAACTGCCTCCTCTTTTAGTTTATAAACCTTCACCTCTCTTTTACTTACTGATTCTATTTTCCTTGTATCCCATCTACCTTTTACTCCCACTGTAGCTATAACTAAAAAGTGATCTGATATATCTGTGGCCCCTCTATAAACATGTACATCCTGGAAATATACATTATATACATTGAGGCCCAGTTCAAGGGGCGCAACACCCCCCCATCACGACAAACGGTCCCACTAGGAGAAGTAATAATGTCTACTAATGTCTTTCACATGTCACAAAGTATCAAGATCTCCGAGTCCTTCAGAATTTAACTGTTAAACTTTTCTACAGTGTCATTTCACTCCGATATGCCCCTCGTACTAGGGTAGTATACAACTTCGTATATCAGCATAATCACGGTAATGTCCATACACTGATGTAGAGGCGATATAGCATAGAGACATCTGAGGCTCGAACAGTGGTGGTCATAGTGGTGACGACTATTCAACAGCAGTCTTGTGCGATAGGAGACGACATTCCACTCTAATACAGTGGTAGTGGAATGTGAAGCAGCAAGGACTGGACAGCATGAGGAAGCTTGAGAGAATAGGTGTGTAGAGAAGGGGGGGGGGGTCACCGCGGAGCAGTCTGCTCGGCAACAAACATCGCCCACCAAAACACACTCACAGTACTCAGCTTCTCTCAGTATCTCCTTCACAACACACATAATACTGTAGATACATAGAAACATATGGTTAATAGACATGAGTTCATAAATTTACATGGGCAGTATCGATTTTACGTTACTGTACTTAATTAATCAAAGTAACAAGTAACAAAATAGTATATTGGGCACAAAATTTACGTTAATATAAATGTTGTAATGATAATTAAGGACGTGACAGAGCGTCAGCAATTACATTACATCGACCACTAATATGTTTAATACTTATGGAGTATGGCTGGATCCTGAGAGCCCACCTCATTATCCTAGCATTTTTACTCTTCATGGTGTTAATATAGGTGAGAGAATTGTGGTCAGAAAATACATTTATCTTAAAAGGAGAAGTACCCAAATATACATCAAAATGTTCCAACGACACCACGAGAGCTAGTGCCTCTTTTTCAATAGTGGCATAGTTTTTCTGATGTCGTTTGAGTTTAGAAGAATAGTAGCATATAGGATGCAATATGTCAGTAGATGTGGACTTTTGGAGCAGCGCCGCACCTACTGCATAACCACTCGCATCTATATGCAGACAGAAGGGTAGGTTGAAGTTAGGACTCTGCAAAACAGGAGCAGAGGAAAGCAAGCGCTTCAACCTTGTAAATGAGTCTGAACAATCTTGAGTCCAGATGAACTGGACTTTGCTACTAGTGAGCTCAGTGAGAGGAGCAGCGACTTGAGCAAAGTTAGGACAGAACCTGCGATAATAACCTGCCATACCCAGGAATCTTTGCACACCCTTTCTATCCTGTGGTACTGGAAATGCAGCAATAGAACGAACTTTAGCATCAATAGGAGCAACTTCACCTTGGCCTATACAAAACCCTAGATAGGTAATCTTGGCTTGACCAAAACTACACTTAGCCAAGTTAACAGTGAAATTGTAATGTGTCAGTTTCTCAAACAAAGCTCTGAGACGTGTCAAGTGTTGTTCCCATTCGTCACTGTACACCACTAAATCGTCAAGATAGGCTTCTACTCCGACTAAGTCGTAGGTCAACTCGTTCATAATACGTTGAAATGACGAAGCAGAATTACATAAGCCGAATGGAGTGACGAGATAGTTGAACAATCCATCTTGAACGGTGAAGGCAGATATTTCTTGAGCACGTTCAGTAAGCGGGACTTGATAATATCCTCGTAAGAGATCTAAACGACTGACATACTGCGCTCCTGAAACACGATCAATCAGGTCGTCTATGCGAGGTAAGGGATAACCATCAGGCAAGGTGACAGAGTTCACTTTCCTGTAATCAG
>WNWK01010233.1:0-71443 GCA_009830355.1 Cherax destructor | reverse complement strand
AGCAGTACATGACCTTCCAGTTTCATATAGAGGGTTCCTTTCATGGACTATTTTGCGGTCATTGCTACCCACCTTCGCATTTGTTGGCAACAACGCTGGTCTGACCTGCTGAAAAACAAACTTCATTCTATTAAACCGGTTATAGGTTTCTGGCCTTCTTCTTGTCACCAATGTCGAGGTTGGGAGACTACACTCTCCCGTCTTCGCACACTCGTCTTACTCAGGGTATCTCAGGAGCCTGCCCTCTGTGAGCATTGTCAGGTTCAGTGTCTGTCGACATATCCTGTTGGACTGCCCACTCTATCAACGAGCACGCAGAATTTACCTCCAACGACGTCTTCGCTCTGCGGCCCTTTCTTTACCTTCCCTTCTTGCAGATGGACCCTCCTTTAATCCTGACTCTCTTGTTGACTTTTTGACAGAAACTGACTTACTACACAAACTCTGAAGATTATACCTCTAGCACCTCCCTCAGTCCCTTCTACCTCGATCTCTTGCTACCCTCCACCCCTCCACTACCCACCGTCATCTTGCACTCCATACCCTACTAATCGTCCATATCCCTCTTACAACCCACTCTCCCACTAGCGCTTCTATTTGATTATAATAATAATAATAATAATAATCTACAAAGCAGGAGACAGGACGTTAACTTCGCTAGACCAATTAGCCTAACCTCAATTGTGGGAAAACTGATGGATCAATAACTGCCGAGGCTATTCTGAGTGGTCTGGTGGCTAGAGCTCTCGCTTCACACACGGAGGGCCCGGGTTCGATTTCCGGCGGGTGGAAACATTTCGACGTGTTTCCTTACACCCGTTGTCATGTTCACCTAGCAGAAAATAGGTACCTGGGTTGTTAGTCGACTGGTGTGGGTCGCATCCTGGGGGACAAGATTAAGGACCCCAATGGAAATAAGACAGACAGTCCTCGATGACGCTCTGACTTTCTTGGGTTATCCTGGGTGGCTAACCCTCCTGGGTTAAAAATCCGAAGAAATCTTATGTTATCACCTTGAAAGACAAATTGATTAATGAATCTCGGTACTGTTTTATAAAGGGGCGTTCCTGCCTTACGAATTTACTAAGCTTTTTCACAAAGGTATTTAAGGTGGTAGATCATGATAAGGAATATGATATTGTATATATGGACTTCAATAAGGCCTTTGACAGAGTTCCACACAGAAGATTGTTGAGGAAAGTAGAGGCACACGGAATATGAGAGGAAATTTTTTCCTGGATCGAAGTGTGGCCGACAGATAGGCAACAGAGAATTTGTATTAACAAGGAGACATGAAGAATTACACACATGTGCAACATCTGAAAGTGGTTAATCTTAGGAAATGATCTGATAATATATCTGTTACAATGGAAGACTCACAGCTGGCAAAGGTATTGTTGAAGCCGGGATACTGATCAAGGACGCCTCCATAGATATGTGTGTGAGTTTAAAGTAGACTACAATTTGCATATTATCATGAATATTTGACTATTTAAAATTGACAAAAGTCTTTTATCATTACGATTACTAAATTGTGACTATCAAGTGCTTTTGATTGCATTATAATCCCCAATAAGAGTAGGTTCAGATAAGTTAGGAGCTGCATATAATTGAACTTATTAGTAGAAGCTTACTAGTTAAATATATTAAGAGCAGAGTTTCCTGGGGTATTGAAGTCCCTCGATTTTCTTAATTGCAAAAAGTTTATGGGGGCAGAGATTTTTAATATATAGAATACAAGAGTTAGTAGATTTGAGGTTATATTTAACAAATGAGGGCAGTTTAGGGGATGGGGATTTTTCAGGGACTCTGAACTCTTGTAGACACACAACATCAGTGGGTTCAAACTCTTGTAGACAAACAACATCAGTGGGTTCAAACTCTTGTAGACACACAACATCAGTGGGTTCAAACTCTTGTAGACACACAACATCAGTGGGTTCAGTAGTTATTTGATGGTGTAGCTCAAAAAGTCTTCCCTTAAGTGATACATTCCAACTAAGGATATAAAGTTTATAGGAGTTTTGTTTCATTATATAAGCCCCGGGATAACACCTCAGGATAATGAAAGAATTTGCTAAACAAAAAACAGACATCATTTACTTCATTTTAAACTCACTTCTCCATGAATTTCTTAAGTGAACGTCTATCACATCGCGTTCTTTATGTGTGAATGTATGGTAGGTGGTACCACCACTGGCAGCCTTCTCCCCACTATGATCATTATACTCATCAATATTACTGCCATCATCATCGATACCATCACTACACTCCAACATAATCATCATTATGGACAGCATTACTACATTTATTAACTTTGTCACCATCCCCACAATGAATACCTTCACAATTTCCTCCTTCACTACACTCATCATTTTCATTATCACTGACAACCTTACTACTGATGTACACACCGGCACATCCTGCACATTATTCCTCATGCTGCTCAGCTTCTTGTTTTAGCTTCCATTGTTGCTTCTAAGGTACTTTAATGTGCAACTAACTGTATGTGAATGGTATACAATATTGACAAGAAGAAGAATTAGACACAAGTGTAACATCTGGGTATCTCTAAATTTGTAAACGTTTCACCATCCAGTGGCTTTATCAATACAATACAAGGACATAATGTGAAGACTGTAGAAGTATATACAAAAGACGAGGTAATCAGTGCCTCAGCCTTGGAGTGGGCGATGAGCATCGTTGTCTTCAAGCAAGGACCCCGGTAGTGTGAATCATTATTTCATCACCGAAGCTAATCATATAATGATTGGGCTGGCCAGGCATAGCATTGAATAAAGCATTAATTAGAATATTAAACAAGGTGGAACCGAGGACAGCTTCCTGTGGGGTTCCTAATTTAGTAACACTTCGATGCCCCTGGAACAACACGGAAGACTTTTTGTTAGACAGGTAGCCTTTAATACAACTGAGAAGCCATCCTGCTACATCCATTCTTGCAAGTTCACTAATGATAAATTAGACACATGTGCAACATTTGGGTATCTTTACTATGTAGACGTTTCGCCAACCCGGCCCTACTCCTGGGCATGACCTACTTCCACTGGGAATCCATGCCAACGAGTCTTAAACGAGATGGGACTTACTCAGATGACATCAAAGAAATGAGAGAGATACTGAAGTCTCAGTATTACTTTGTGTTTAGTGAGCCGTTAATCAGACTATGGGTCGACATCTAAATGAATTTTTTATGACCAAGACTTAAAATTTGGTTGATTCAAGAATTTCTGATATAATCCTAATACCACAGGACTTTGAAAAAAAAACAATAAATGACACGCCCATGGACTCTGCACCAGGCCCAGACTCGTGGAACTCCGTGTTCATCAAGAACTGCAAGAAACCCCTTTACCTTAAATATTCTATTTAGAGGGGGCATAGACACAGGGTTCATCCCACAATCACTAAAACAACCTACATTGCCCCACTCCACAAAGGTGGCAGTAAAGCTGTTGTAAAAAATTTCATACCGATAGCACTAACGTCCATCATAAAAATCTCTGATAGGGTTTTAAGAAGCAAGATCGCCAACCACCTGGACACCCAACCAACAATTGCATAACCCAAGGCAGCATGGGTTCAGAGCAGGTCACTCCTGACTCTCACGACTACTGAACTAGAAATGTATCGGATATCCGCATCCGCGGAACATCCGCACAATTTCTTACATCCGCATCCGCATTTTACTGTAGACATATCTGCATATGCATCCGCAAAATAAGTAAGACATCCTCATACACATCCGCATCCGCGGATATCAAAATTTTCACATCCGATACATCTCTATACTGAGAACCACTATGACATGGTCTTGGATGCACTGGAGGACAAACAAAATGCAGATGTATATATATATTGTTCTCTCAATGTTGGAATATTGCTGTGTCAGCATAATTCAACATACATTAGCCGTGATGCCACAGACTTCAAATACTGTCAGATCAGCAGAGTTCAAACCCTGCTAGATGCTCTGCAGTAAGGGAGCAGTTAGTCAGACACATACCCTCAGGGAGACAGGACAAGACTGCAGGCTGGGCTTCCTACTACCTATTCTCAATATACCAGTTTACCGTCTCAGTGATTATCATTTACCACCTATACTCCACTTAAGGACCGTTTCGATAGTTGTACACTAACGGCCTTTTTCAAGCCAGGCGAAATTGCAGACTTGGAAAATATACAGGGACCTTTCACTACACTTATAAGTACATTAAAACACCTAATTCACTGGGAACAATTGAAGCCCCCTGACCTGTACTCCTTGGAATGCTGTAGTGTTTTAGAATTTCAGGTTAAAGTGTTGGAGGAGGTTCTACTTCTTCAGGAGGAAAATAGGAGGCTGAAACTTAGCCTAGATGGGTTTGGGAGTGAGTGTGAGATGGTTGGTGCTGGTAAGGAGGAAATGGTTACCAGAAGTAAGTTGGAGAGTGGCAGCCACTTTAAATGGCAAGTGGTTCACAATTCAGGAAGAAGCATCAAGATAAAGAAGATTAATAGAGAAGATTTGAAGGTAGGAAATCGATTCTCTGTTCTCCAGGACAAGTGAACTTCAATGGTTAGTGAGGTTAAAGGTACCACTGACTCCCCTTCAATTCAAGGTAAGAACATTCTGGTTGTGGGAGATCCCAGGTAAGGTATAAGTGAGACAGAGAGTGTTTCCCAGGAGCTGGTGTTGGTGACATAGACAACGGGTTGGATAATATTATGTCAGGTAATGGGAACAAGCCCATTATCTTAGTGCTGGCAGAAATGACATTGGGAACGGCAGGAGACAGGAGCTGCTGGATAAGTACAAGTTCACAATAGATGTAGTCAGGTCTAATGGAGGGGTCCCAATCATATATAGCATTTTGCCTAGAAGGGGAATGGGCAATGAATGAATGTCTAGGGCAATTTTTATAAATTGCTGGATAGACAGGTACTGCAATGAACTTGCAATCCCATTCATTGATAATTGGGACAAATTCTATGGCAAACGTGATGTGTATGCAAGGGGGATATATCTCTCTGGGGCTGGGGTTGCATTAGCCAAATCGATTGAGGGGGCCATTGCTGACTTGTCTAGGACTTTAAACTGATAGATTATAGAGGTATGGGTGTTTGTAGGAAACAATCAGGCTGCAGTACCAGGGTTGAAAACAGCAGATATTACCAGGATACCTCAGGGATATGTTTAAAAGACAATATTCAAAATAAAAATGTTAGTAAAGACAAAGCAATTAATCAACAAAGAGAGACAGTAGAGGGCAGTGAGTGACTAGCTCTCTCAAGGTTTACTATACTAATAGTAGGAGTCTAGGAAATAAGATAAATGAGCTAAGATTACTTACAAGTGCAGGTAATATAGATATTATTGCTATAACGGAGACCTGGTTCAACCTGAAAGCAACATACAAAGTGGTTAGGCCACTTACCTTTATAAACAAAACCTCCCCCCCCATCCCAACCACTTCCCATGTTTCCATCCTTACCCATCCTTCTTCCTTCCCCATCTTACCGACGCTCAGGTCAAATCAAGTTCAGGTCAAATCAAGCTAAAACGTTGTGTATTTTTAAAAATAGGTTAGATAAATACATGAGTGTGTGTGGGTGGGTGTGAGTTGGACTTGAATAGCTTGTGCTAGTAGGTCTGATGCCGTGCTCCTAAAGCAAAAAACTCTGCAGGCAGTACAGCATCCTCCCAGCGAAAAACAGGGGTGCCTGGAGTACACTAAGAGACAACACAGTAAGTGTCTGAGGCCCAAGACTGTTCAACTGGCTCCCACCATACATAACGGGGATTACCAATAGACCCTTAGCTGTCTTCAAGAAGAATCTGGACAGACACCTAAAGTTAGCACCTGACCAACCGGGCTGTGGTTCGTACTTCGGTTTGTGTGCGGCCGGCAGTAACAGCCTGGTTGATCAGCCCCTGACCCACCACGAGGCCTGGTCATGGACTGGACCGGGGGGCGTTGACTCCTGGAATACCCTCCAGATATACTAAAGGTATATTAGATTCTCCAACATCCAAAATATCCTTAATCATGTACTAGCCTCGTGTCAGGACCTGACGTTGATTATCTCTGCTGAGAAAACGAAGATACTTAACAGGCGTCTTCGACAGTGACGGCCAGTCCGCAGGATCCAGTTGCATGAAGGGTCTCGACTAGAATATATAACCAGATAAAGGTATCTAGGCTTTGAGGTCCCACTACTTGGGCTTGTTGCAACAAGTCTTTGTCAACTTTGGCTGAGAGCACTTTGAGTTGTGGCAGGTTTTTACCCCAGGTATGCTGTATTTTGCTTATATTAGATCATTGGTTGATTATGCCGCATCACTACTTGCTCTTGTGAGCTGGAAAAAATTGCAGAACGAAGCAATGAGGACTATGCTAGGATACCCTCGTACTGCCAAAATTCTAAATATGCGGAAAGAACTTGATATTCCAAGCATAAGAGATCGTGTCACTGAAAGAAATGTCCTCAGTGGGGTCAATATGCTCAGGCAAGCCCATTCAAACCTTGCACAGAAGCCCTCCAAACTTTCCTCAGCACTGGTGAGCACTCCTCCAGATGGATCATAAAAACTGGAAGTGGCCTCCGCAACAGTGACACTTCCCCGCTCCATGGGAAATTACCCTATTCCAAACCACTATCCCTCCCTTTTTCCCCTGAAAAAAAAAAAACTTCTTAAATCACATCCAAAGCTTCACCTTGAAGCCAAGCAGGATGCCTTAAACTGTAACGATGACTTAGTCACAGAGCACACTGTTCACCAATCCACTAGTGCAACTGGTAGTGCTGCTTTGATACAGAGTAATAAAGAAATTGGAGAACGCGTCAGTAACTAGGCTTCTACCCTTCAAACTGAATTGTTATACTTCTCTTAACAAATGCGTCCATGCATCAAAGGTTGACACTTGAAGATTCTTAATCATTCATAAATGTTGTTAACTTCTTAACTCCTTAAGTATCAATTATGGTATGTTTGTGTCAGAAGCCGCAAACAGGTATGGTAAGATTGTGGAGTCAGAGCACACCTGTGCCTTCAGATACATGATAGTACTGGTGAACTGGCAAAGTCATATATATGCCTTCAAGGAGCGAATGTATTGCGATCTTGGGCTGTCAGTTAGCAGTTTGAGAATAATAACACGAAAAGAACTTCAACTGAATTTAACTGGCTTGAGACTGAGGGAGACTGACACCAGTCAATCCATCTATCATCATATCATGCAGGAGCGGCCACATGTCTATGGTGCATCCAACAAAATAAGCAGACTCTTGGATGTCACTACCGCCCGGCTCAGGCTGGGTTACAATTATCTCTGGCAGGTTAAATCACCACCACCAGATGTAGACCAAATTAAATGTAAACTTTGCCAGATATACGTCACTCCTTGCGTTATTATTTACAAGAATGCGATGAGGTTAATGAATTCAGAGACAACTCAGAAGTATTCAAGAAATATCAAAGTATTTTATCTACAGTGGCATATTATAAACCATTCTCGAAAAGTACGCTGACTTTGCCTTTTGTAAATAACCCATAACCACATTATTTTTTTTTTTTTTTTTAAAAATATAAGGTAATATTTTTTGAAATATGTTTTGACTTAATTCATGTCTGCATAAATAACTCATTACAACTGTAACCAGATATAAACATGCAAATAGTTCATTACCACTGTAACTTATTCCTTAGTAATATTTTCACTTCCACCCACACCATGGGTATGTGATGATCACCACCCACACCATGGGCATGTGATGACTACCACCCACACCATGGGTATGTGATGATCACCACCCACACCATGGGCATGTGATGACTACCACCCACACCATGGGTATGTGATGATCACCACCCACACCATGGACATGTGATGACCACCACCCACACCATGGGTATGTGATGATCACCACCCACACCATGGGTATGTGATGATCACCACCCACACCATGGGTATGTGATGATCACCACCCACACCATGGACATGTGATGACCACCACCCACACCATGGGTATGTGATGATCACCACCCACACCATAGACATGTGATGACCACCACCCACACCATGGGTATGTGATGATCACCACCCACACCATAGGTATGTGATGATCACCACCCACACCATGGGTATGTGATGATCACCACCCACACCATGGACATGTGATGACCACCACCCACACCATGGGTATGTGATGATCACCACCCACACCATGGGTATGTGATGATCACAACCCACACCATGGGTATGTGATGATCACCACCCACACCATGGGCATGTGATGACCACCCACACCATGGGTATGGTGTGATTATCACCCACACCATGGGTATGTGATGACCACCACCCACACCATGGGTATGTGATGACTGCCATCCACACCATGGGTATGTGATGACCACCATCCACACCATGGGTATGTGATGACCACCATCCACACCATGGGTATATGATGACAACCACCCACACCATGGGTATGTGATGACCACCACCCACACCATGGGTATGTGATGACCACCATCTACACCATGGGTATGTGATGACCACCAACCACACCATGGGTATGTGATGACCACCACCCACACCATGGGTATGTGATGACCACCACCCACACCATGGGTATGATGATGACATCCACCCACACCATGGGTATGATGTGACACACCACACCATGGGTATGTGTGACACATCCCACACCATGGTATGTGTGACCACCTAACACCATGGAGTATGTTGACACACCTACACCATGGTTGGTTGACATCCTTACCCACACATGGTATGTGATGACCACCACCCACCATGGGTATGTTGACCATCCATTACCATGGGTATGTGATGACACATCCACACCATGGACGATGTGATGACCACATCCACCCACCCATGGGTATGTGATGACACCACCCACACCATGAGACGATGTGATGACACCACCCACACCATGGGTATGTATGACACACTCCACCCATGAGGATGTGACATCCGACTCCACGAGACATGTTGACATCCATGGGTATGGGATGTGACATCCGACCCACCATGGACGATGTGTGACATCCACCCACCATGGGATGTGTGACACCATCCTGTACACCACATGGGATGATGTGACACACCTGTGACTACCATGGTAGATGATTGACACACCTTACTCACCATGAGGACTGTGTTGACACATCCTGTGACTCCCTGAGACTGATGTGACACATCCTGACTCCATGAGACTATGTTGACATCCTGTGACTCACCACTGAGACGATGTTGACCATCCTGTACTCCACTGAGACGATGTTGACACATCCTTGACTCCATGAGGATGTTGACACATCCTGGACTCCACTGAGACTATGTTGACACCATCCTTGACTCGCACTGAGACGATGTTGCCCATCCTGGACTCCACTGAGACTATGTTGACCATCCGTGACTCCACTGGACTGATGTTGACATCCTGTGACTCACACTGAGGACATGTTGAACACTCTGTGACTCACACTGGCATGTGACCTCCTACCCACTGGGATGTTGACACCACCCACTGGATGATGTGACTCCACCCACTGGAGATGTGACATCCACCCATGGTATGATGTGACACCACCACACTGGGATGTGATGACACCACTCCACTGGGATGATGTGACATCACCCACACCATGGGTATGTGTACACACCACATGGGATGTGATGACACCACTTACATTGTTGACACCACCCACATGTATGTTGACACCCACCCATGGGATGTTGACACCCTACCCATGGAATGTTGACACCACCCATGGGATGTTGACCACCTCACCATGGGTATGTGACACACCACACCATTGAGGTGTACCCCCATCTGTGACTCCACTGGAGATGTGACTCCACCCACTGGAGATGTGACATCCCCCATGGATGTTGACTCCACCCACTGGAGATGTGACATCCTACCCATGGAGATGTGGCATACCACACTGGGATATTGACATCCTGTGATATGAGACTATGTTGACCTCTCATTCCATAGACGTGTTGACATCCTGGACTCCACTGAGACATGTTGACATCCTGACTCCACTGAGAATGTTGACATCCTTACCCATGAGACGATGTTGACATCCTGTGACTCCACTGAGACATGTTGACACATCCTGGACTCACATTGAGACGATGTTGACATCCTGTGACTCCACTGAGACGATGTTGACATCCTGTGACTCCACTGAGACGATGTTGACATCCTTGACTCCACTGGACGATGTTGACACATCCGTGACTCGACTGAGACGATGTTGACACATCCTGTGACCCACTGAGACGATGTTGACATCCTGTGACTGCACTGAGACATTGACATCCTGTGACTCGCACTGAGACGATGTTGACACATCCCGTGACTCCCACTGAGACGATGTTGACACATCCTGTGACCGCACTGAGACGATGTGACATCCTGTGACTCGCACTGGACATGTTGACACATCCTGTGACTCCCACTGAGACTATGTTGACACATCCTGTGACTCGCACTGAGACGATGTTGACATCCTGTGACTCACACTGAGACGATGTTGACATCCTGTGACTCACACTGTGACGATGTTGACATCCTGTGACTCACACTGAGACGATGTTGACACATCCTGTGACTCACACTGAGACGATGTTGACACATCCTGTGACTCACACTGAGACGATGTTGACATCCTGTGACTCGCACTGAGACGATGTTGACACATCCTGTGACTCGCACTGAGACTATGTTGACACATCCTGTGACTCGCACTGAGACTATGTTGACACATCCTGTGACTCACACTGAGACGATGTTGACACATCCTTTGACTCGCACTGAGACAATGTTGACATCCTGTGACTCGCACTGAGACTATGTTGATACATCCTGTGACTCGCACTGAGACGATGTTGACACATCCTGTGACTCGCACTGAGACGATGTTGACACATCCTGTGACTCGCACTGAGACGATGTTGACACATCCTGTGACTCACACTGAGACGATGTTGACACATCCTGTGACTCCCACTGAGACGATGTTGACATCCTGTGACTCCCACTGAGACGATGTTGACACATCCTGTGACTCCCACTGAGACGATGTTGACACATCCTGTGACTCCCACTGAGACGATGTTGACACATCCTGTGACTCGCACTGAGACGATGTTGACACATCCTGTGACTCCCACTGAGACGATGTTGACATCCTGTGACTCGCACTGAGACGATGTTGGCACATCCTGTGAATCCCACTGAGACGATGTTGACACATCTTGTGACTCCCACTGAGACGATGTTGACACCTCCAGTGACTCGCACTGAGACTATGTTGACACATCCTGTGACTCGCACTTAGACGATGTTGACATATCTTGTGACTCCCACTGAGACTATGTTGACACATCTTGTGAATCCCACTGAGACTATGTTGACACATCCTGTGACTCCCACTGAGACTATGTTGACACATCCTGTGACTCGCACTTAGACGATGTTGACACATCCTGTGACTCGCACTTAGACGATGTTGACACATCCTGTGACTCGCACTGAGACTATGTTGACACATCCTGTGACTCCCACTGAGACGATGTTGACACATCCTGTGACTCGCACTGAGACGATGTTGACACATCCTGTGACTCCCACTGAGACTATGTTGACACATCCTGTGACTCGCACCGAGACGATGTTGACACATCCTGTGACTCGCACTGAGACGATGTTGACACATCCTGTGACTTGCACTGAGACGATGTTGACACATCCTGTGACTCGCACTGAGACGATGTTGACATCCTGTGACTCGCACTGAGACTATGTTGACACATCCTGTGACTCCCACTGAGACGATGTTGACATCCTGTGACTCGCACTGAGACTATGTTGACACATCCTGTGACTCGCACTTAGACGATGTTGACATATCTTGTGACTCCCACTGAGACGATGTTGACACATCCTGTGACTCGCACTGAGACGATGTTGATACATCCTGTGACTCGCACTGAGACGATGTTGACACATCCTGTGACTTGCACTGAGACGATGTTTCACTTTGCTTTTCTACAGTGACTCGTTGGTGAGCACTTCAGCCAACTTTTTTATCATATTTTTTAAAGGTTTGGACCAGTAAGCCAGCGGAAGGCTTCGGTCAGATGATTAAAAACTCCAGCTAGGGGTCATCATATAATTAAGATGTATGACCATAAGAATGAGTGCTGCAGCAGGCCTATTGGACCATGCTAGGCTGGTCCAAGTTACCTACTTTACCATGCTAGGCTGGTCCAAGTCACCTACTGGACCATGCTAGGCTGGTCCAAGTCACCTATTGGCCCATGCTAGGCTGGTACAAGTCACCTACTGGACCATGCTAGGTAGGTCCAAGTCACCTACTGGATCATGCTAGGCTGGTCCAAATCACCTACTGGAACATGCTAGGTTGGTCCAAGTCACCTATTGGCCCATGCTAGGCTGGTCCAAGTCACCTATTGGCCCATGCTAGGCAAGTCCAAGTCACCTACTGGCCCATGCTAGGCAGGTCCAAGTCACCTACTGGCCCAAGTCAGTCAGGTCCAAGTCACATCTACTTAAGAAGGAAGAAGCACTGCATCAGACCCATGTCATGAAACACTTGTCCTTGTCCCTGACAAACTTCACCTAACCTCACCTTCTTCAGTCACTGGAAACACTGACATCAGGCATCACAGTTGGTTCTCTCAGCTCAGTCAAACCATGTATCGTAAACTCAGGATTTTGTCATTTGTGTCCAGACAATTTTTTTCCATTAAGGGTTCGAAATTTTTTTAAATTAGTTATTTTTTAATGAAACATATCAGAAAACTGATTGAGAATTTGGAAAAAAAGTACAGTAGAATTAATATTAAACTTTTAAACACAGTCCAAAAACATAGACAATACGAAGCATTAGCCAATTACTTATGTGAAGAATTAGACCCATGTACAACATCTGGGTATCTTCACTGTAGATATTTCGCCATCCAGTGGCTTTATCAATACAAATTCAAGGACATAATGAGAAGACTGTAGAACTATGTACAAAAGACGAGGTAATCAGTCCCTTAGCTTTGGAGTTGAAGAGCACCGTAGTGTTGAAGATTCTGAAGCACAGGCATAAAGCTTGTCGCTTGTATACCAGCGTCAAGTGAGGGAGGTGCAGCAGACGAAGACATTGTCTTCGTCTGCGCCCACCTCCAGGTTCTCCTCCTCCCTTCCCCAAGAAGAACAACAAAAATAATAATAAATACATTAATACTTTATTTAAAAATACACGAGTGTTAGAGATTTTTAAAAGTCCATGGAATGGAGAGCATTCCAGAATTATAGATGGGATGCCAGCAGCGAGTGGCATTCTCTGGCAGTCACCCATCCATGTACTAACCAAACCTAGCGTTGCTAAACTTTCCTGACTGCACCAGGAACACTGTGTTCGACGTGGTACAACCCTTGGTATACTGATTACCAAACCCCTTACTAAACATTAAAAGTACACTTCTGGCATTCACTCCTAGCACTCACCCCTGGCACTCCTGGCACTCACTCCTGGCACTCACTCCTAGCACTCACCCTTGGCATTCCTGGCATTCACCATTGCACTCAGTCCTGGCACTCCTAGCACTCCTGGCCCTCCTAGCACTCACCCTTGGCACTCCAAGCTTTCCTTCTCCACAATATGACTGTGGAGAATTATTCTCTCAGTAAGTTGGCAACTCTCTAAACATTTGCCTTAACACCTTCCACAATTCTCTCTTCTCAACTCGTGATATTTAAACACTCGTAACCAGTTTCTCACATTCCACTCTTATTATTATCCACATAAATATTTAATTTAGACATTATATTCTCTCCTTTCTCATTCAATAATATTTTCTCATTATACATAAATACATATATAATCCTTATATATAATCATATAAAAGAATTTCTTGTGATAAATGTATATATCACTGGTCAACAACAACAAAAATTCGTTGTCAAAGATATTTGAAGGTATTTAGGGCATTTTGGGGTTGCTAGAGCCAATCAACAAAACCGATGATATATTCGGAATCAGCACCACGAACTTACCCTAATAAAATCAGTGTAATATTGACCAGAAAATTGTCAATGATATTACACCGCATCAGGACTGTCTTAGAGGCACATGAAACTGCAGTACTTTGTAAATCCATTTTGCAGTCCCAGTAACAAACCTTTAGATCTCCACAGATTTTCCACCCATACTTTTCATATTCAGAGTGAAAAGTTCTACATTGTTTCATGTTCTTTTCAAGTATCTAGTGAGAGTAAAGGCAGGTGTTGCCATTGCCAAGTAACACTGCCTTCACCCTGAGGACACCCTCCAGGGAACACCACAGGGATATGTCCCTGAGGACACCCTCCAGGGAACACCACAGGGATATGTCCCTGAGGACACCCTCCAGGGAACACTCTTCAGGGCTACGTCCCTGAGGACACCCTCCAGGGAACACCACAGGGATATGTCCCTGAGGACACCCTCCAGGGAACACTCTTCAGGGCTACGTCCCTGAGGATACCCTCAGGGAACACTTCAGGGCTACGCCTCTGAGGACACCCTCCAGGGAACACTACAGGGTATGTCCCTGAGGACACCCTCCAGGGAACACTACAGGGCTATGTCCCTGAGGACACCCTCAGGGAACACTTCAGGGCTACGTCCCTGAGGACACCCTCCAGAGAACACTTCAGGGCTACGTCCCTGAGGACACTTTCCAGGGAACACTACAGGACTAGGTCCCTGAGGACACCCTCCAGAGAACACTCTTCAGGGCTGCGTCCCTGAGGAGACCCTCTAGAGAACACTGTTCAGGGGAACCTACAGGACTAGGGTCCCTGAGGGACACCCTCAGAGAAACTCTTCAGGTGCGTCCCTAGGGGAACTCTCTAGAGAACACTGCAGGAAGCCCACAGAGATACCTCCCAGAGGAAACCCTAAAGTGGAAACCCCAGAGAGGAAACTCTACAGTGGAAACTCTACAGTGGAAACCCTAGCTAGGAAACTCTGCAGGAATGAGAAACCCTACAATGGAAACCCTAGGGAGAACCCTACAGTGATGTGGAACCCATGGTAGTAGAAACCTCGTACTCTAGTGGAAACCCTAGTGACCCCGGAACCTCTGAACAGTGGAAACCCTAGTAGAAACCCTACAGTGGAAACCCTAGTAGAAACCCTACAGTGGAAACCCTATAGTGGAAACCCTACAGTGGAAATCCTACAGTGAAAACCCTACAGTAGAAACCCTACTGTGGAAACCCTACTGTGGAAACCCTACAGTGGAAACTGTTTTGGAAAACTGTAAGGGTTTTTGTCTACTAGCAAAAATTCTTAATCATTCACGTAAGTTCATGTAGTGAATAATAATAATAATAATAATAATAATAATATTATTATTATTATTATTATTATTATGACTCGTGCAGGTTTAGCGGTTGAAGTTGAGCATAACAAGTGCCCTGGCCCTGAAGTTCCTTGTTCCTGCACCTTGCTAAGGTCGTGTGACGTTACTGTACCAGGGTTATTTCTTGTGAACTTCTCAGCGTCTTGAAGAAGGTCTCAGCTCGTAGCCGAAATATCCACGACTCATTTTCTGTGTTGCTGTGCCACTGTCCAGCCTTGATTACTGTCCTATGTTTCAGTATCCTTTAATGACTCTCTACATAAACTTAGAAAATATATAAATGAAGGGAATTTATACAGTGTAATTGCCCGGATTTAATAACGAAAATTATATTTAAAATAATTATTTGTAATTATAACACATGAAAGGCTCAACGATATTAAAAAAATAATAGCTGGAATAATAGCAACAGTTTCAAAGTTGATAATACATAAATCATTACAAGAATAATTTATGCTGACTACAAAACAAGTGAGCAGCGTCGGCACTGGTGTATGCAGCATATAACATGCGCCCACATGTTTGTTGGTAATATATCTCCCCAATGTGCTTTGTATATGCAAACGTTCGTGTTTAGTTTTCAGCGTGTACGCCCGTGATCAAAACTCAAAAACCAGAGGCTACGAGAATACACATATATACATTTTTTTTTCGGAGAAATACTTTTTTTCCCCTCACTTCCCTCTGCCATATTTGTTGACATTAACTATAAACCCGACATAACTATTGTTCTGCTTAATATTTATGGTAATACGTGCACGTAACTGTGTAAAATAATATCAATATGTGTGATTACTCTTAGTTTTATATTTAATTGCTTGTATATGTATTTATGTATTATTAAAACACTGAGTGATTCCTACCAAGTCAGAACAACTCAGAGTTGTTAACACTTTAGCCACCAGTAGTTTCCAGATGTATACATTTATGGTCAACCAGAGATGACTCAGTGAACCACAGTCTACCTACCAAGTCACAGAGTGTAGACACCTTAATTCTCACCTCCAGGACTCAAGTCTGGCTAACCAGATCCATGAACCCGTTCATAGATATTTTTTGCTCACACTCCAACAAACTATCAAATAAAAAATTTAAACATTTGCCTCCATTTGCTCTGCTGGATACTCAAAGTCCCACCTCTTAAAAACCTTCACAATCTCCCTCCAAACCCATCCTTCCATTCACTCTAGATTTATACACTACATTGTACACCCTTTCTTGCTCCATTGTTTCCGTGATCTAACCAATTCTACATGAATGCTGTATGACCCATACGGGTTTAGCTCATTTCTTTCTTTAATAATTCTACGTGAATTACAGTATAACACACTATCTAATTTCTTCACTCCTTATTCTCTGCATAATATTTTCTTCACACCTTCGATCTCAAAGGTGACGTGTCTTGCTCCTCATCTTCTCACAGTTGTCAAAGACCAAGCCTCACACACACATACAAAAGCGCTGTCACCACAATCCTCTAAAGAACTCCCCGTCTGCCCACATACACATACATATACAGAGGTTTCTTTTAAGATTTCTCATTACGCAGGACCTGCAGTTACTGGAACACATTATTCCTCCAGACCTTAACTTACGACTCTCCTCATAAAGCTCCTTCCAGTTATCAATTACTTACAATGCTTGCCTCTCATGTTCGCTGCTTTAACACATTACTTAAATTTTGAAACACATTGACCCATTACTTTAACACATCACTTCGGTACGTCTTTAACACACACGGTGGCCCATGGCCTGGTGACAAAAGCTCTCGCTTCACACGGTGAGGAGTCCGGGTTCGATTCCCGGCGAAAATCTGGGACCGTTACTGAATTATCCCTACTATCATACATCCATTCAATGCTAAAAGTAATTGACTTGTGGTCGCTTGAGCCGAGTTCCTCTGTAATTTCTAAATTATTAACAAGGGTTTCCTTGCTTGTCAGAACCAAGTCAAGTAGGTTATTTCCTCTTGTAGGTTCTGTCACAAACTGCTTCAAAAAGCAATCCTGAACTACTTCTAAAAAGTCGTTAGATTCTAAATTCCCTGTCAAGAAATTCCAATCAATCTCACTAAAGTTAAAGTCCCCTAGAATTACTACGTTATCGTGCCTTGTGGCCTTAACAATTTCCTCCCAAAGTAGTCTCCCTTGTTCCCTATCTAAGTTTGGAGGACGGTAAATCACGCCTAAAATAAATTTTTCACACCCCTTTGAAAATTCTATCCAGACAGACTCTGTATGTGTTATTTCAGACTTTATACCCGTGTTTATGCAACAATTTAAATGATCACGGACATAGAGTGCCACCCCACCCCCCTTCCCGATATTTCTGTCTACTTGGAACAATTTAAAACCCTGAATGTGACATTCGGCAGGCATGTCCCGATTTTTAATATTAAACCATGTCTCAGTTATTGCAAAACACATCAATATTACCAGTACTAGCAACTAATCTCAACTCGTCCATCTTATTCGTAGCACTACGACTATTGGTGTAATATACACTTAAAGACCCTCCTTTCTCTTTACCCTTACTGCTCATTTCTGTTTTTCCACTATACCTTTTACTGTCCTTGTCACCTAGTGCCACTGACTTTCCAATATCCACCTTATTCTGTCTATTACTAGTTCCCCTAGAATTTATAACATTACTACATTGGAACTTCACTGTTTCCCCCCCATAACCCATACCACTAACTTTTTCTAGTTTAAAGCTCTAAGAGCTACCTCCACTGCAGTTGCCAGTGCTCCCACCCCAGACCTAGATAAGTGAACCCCATCCCTGGCATACATGTCATTTCGGCCATAGAAGAGGTCCCAGTTGTCAATGAATGTTACTGCATTTTCCTTACAGTATTTGTCCAGCCAGCAATTGACACCAATTGCCCTGGACAACCATTCACATCCAACTCCCCTCCTTGGCAAAACACCACATATGACAGGGTTCCCACCCTTCTTCCTAATTCTGTGTATTGCTGACCTATAGCTGCTAATCAGCTCCTCACTCCTACGTCTGCCAACATCGTTGCCTCCAGCACTGAGACAGATAATAGGATTGCTCCCATTTCCTCTCATGATGTCGTCCAGACGGCTAACAATATTCTGCATCCCAGCCCCTGGATAACATACCCTCTGCCTCCTATTCCTATCCTTTAGACAAAATTCCCTATCCATAAACCTAATCTGACTATCCCCAACTAAAACAATGTTCTTACCTCGAATGGTGGTGTGCATGACGTTCTCGACGGTCTTTGTAGAGATGGTCATCGCTGGGATGTCTTCACATTCGTCTGATAACAAGGAAAAAGAGTTGCTGGTTTTCACAGCAGTTTCCTGGACCTTCTTCAACTTCAGCTTCATCCCTTCAGAACCGACTAACATCCATTCATTGGTCTGATCATCGGCGACATTGTTCCAGAGATAATCCTTGCATATACCCTTCAATCGTTGAATTTCTCTTCTAGCTTCCGTTAATTCCGCCTTAAGTTGGAGATATAGCTGCTCGTAGTCGAGGGAAACCATCATCCAATCTCAGGTAGCTAAGAACGGAAGCACAGTAGAAAAGTCTCACAGAGAGTACACTAGACACGTCCTCACGATTGAAAATATTATTGGAACCTGTGAAAATATTATTGGAACCTGAAGAACAGGAGGAGTTTGAGGTGGTCAGTCCCTCAACCTTTGTATGGTGACCTGTTCTTAGCTCAGTGAAGACGTGTCTAGTGTACTTCCTGTGAAGTGAACTAAGATGCCCTCCATTGAGCAACTTTACCAGCCGCTTAAGGAGGAATTGAGGGTAGCAAAGCTAGAGATACGGCGATTGACGGAGGAAAACAAGAGGATTCGTAGTAGTCCTCCTGTTGTGAGTCCTCAGGTCAAGAAGGGAACCTGGGCAGTGACCGGACAGCATGGGATGAAGTTGAAGATCAAGAAGACGAATGGAGAGGTAGTAACGATGAAGAAGAAAGAGACTGTTGTGGAAACTTCGAACTCCTTTTCTGTGCTACCAGACGAATGTGAGTCGACTACTGGGAACGTCACGACGAACGGCACCAAGGAAGGTAAAAACATTGATGTTGTTGGGGATAGCCAAGTTAGATATATGGATAGGGCCTTCTGCTTGAAAGATAGGAGTAGGAGACAGAGGGTTTGCTTTCCTGGGGCTGGGATGGAAGACATTGTTAGCCGGCTTGACAACATCATGCATGGTAATGGGATAAATCCTATTATCTGCCTCAGTGCTGGAGGCAATGATGTAGCCAAGCGTAGAAGTGAGGATTTAGTTAGTAGGTATAAGGCAGCAATAGACATCATTAGAAAGAAGGGAGGGAGCCCTGTTATATGTGCCATTTTGCCAAGAAGGGGTGTTGGAAATGAATGGCTGTCCAGAGCGATTGGTATAAATTGCTGGCTGGACAAACACTGTAAGGATAATGCAGTCCCATTCACTGACAACTGGGACCACTTCTATGGCCGAAATGACATGTATGCCAGGGATGGGGTTCACTTATCCAGGGAAGGTGTAGGATTTCTCGCTAGCTCAGCTGAGGATGTTGTTAGGGCTTTAAACTAGGATTAGTTAGAGGTATGGGTTTAGGAATGGTAAATAATGAGGGCCAAAATATTGATTCAGGCTTTGATATAAATCTTAACAGTAACAGTAATCGAGTAACACAGGGTAATGACAGTAACAGAAATTGTGTAAAACAAAAGCTGAAAAAGGTTCACAAGAAGATACATATCAATGTATTTTATACTAACTGTCGAAGCGCCAGAAATAAAATTAACGAATTACGTTTGGTAGCATGTGCTGGGAACTTTGATGTCATTGCAATAACTGAAACATGGTATAATACCAAGAGTCGGGATATGATTGCTGAGTGTCATATTCAGGGGTTTAAGTTGTTCCATGTAGATAGATATAATGGGAAAGGGGGTGGAGTTGCATTATATGTACGAGAAAATATAAATTGCTGCATAAAAACAGGCATAAAAATAGATGGATCATTAACAGAATCTGTTTGGGTAGAGTTTCTAGAAGGTCAAGAAAAACTGATTCTAGGTGTAATATACAGACCTCCAGGCTTGGATCATGATAGAGGGAGACTTCTTTGGGACGAAATTGTTAGGGCTTCTAGACACAATAACGTAGTGATAGTAGGGGAATTTAACTTTAGTCAAATTGACTAGACTTCTTTGACCGGTAATCTGGAGTCCAGTGACTTTATGGAAGTAGTTCAGGACTGTTTCCTGAAGCAGTGTGTGACGGAGCCTACCAGAGGTAATAATTTGCTCGACCTAGTCTTGTCAAATAAAGAAACCCTTGTAAATAATCTGGAGATCACTGAAGAGCTTGGAGCTAGTGATCACAAATCCATTACTTTTAATATTACCTGGGAGTACGAGAATAGGGATAATACGGTAAAAGTTCCTGATTTTCGTTCTGCCGATTATATTGGACTTAGAGAACACCTGTCTAATATCGACTGGGGTAATCTAGCTAACGATTACGATGGGATCTGCGTTTATGATTTTTTCTTTATAATGTACAACATGCACAGAGTATGTTTATTCCCCAGAGAGAATTTAGGTCAAATAATAACGATCCCAAATGGATTAACAGGAGGCTAAAACATCTATTAGGGGATAAAAGAGGCATTTATAGGCGCATCAAAAGAGATGTTAACCTTATTGACCAATATGTTCAGTTGAAAAGAGAAGTAAAAAATGGGATTAGAAAGGCTAAACGTGACTATGAGATTAAGGTTGCTAATGAATCAAAGACTAATCCAAAAGGGTTCTTTCAAGTGTATAGGACGAAGGTGAGGGAAAAGGTAGGACCTCTGAAAATTGGGAATGGACAGCTGACGGATAACGAACTGGAAATGTGTTCTCTATTTAATGACTATTTTTTGTCAGTCTTTACACAAGAAGACGTAAATGAGATTCCAGAAATTAACAATTATTCAGTTCCTGAAGAATTCAAATTAACTAATATTACTGTCACAAGGGACATGGTTATCAAACAGATAGATAAAGTGAAGCAAAATAAGTCCCCGGGACCCGATGAGTTGTTTTCCAGGGTACTTAAAGAATGCAAGATGGAACTTAGTCAGCCATTAACGAATGTGTTTAATACGTCCATCCTAACTGGTGTTGTGCCAAAGATGTGGAAGATAGCTAATGTAGTTCCTATATTCAAATCAGGGGATAAGTCAATTCCATCAAATTACCGTCCAATAAGCCTCACGTCTATAGTAGGCAAATTATTAGAATCAATTATAGCTGATATTATTAGAAGTCACCTTGAAGAACATAATTTGATTAATGAATCTCAGCATGGGTTCACGAGAGGTCGTTCCTGCCTGACAATTTTACTGACGTTTTTCAATAAAACATTTGAAGCAGTAGACAGTGATAAAGAATATGATATAGTTTACTTGGATTTCAGTAAGGCCTTCGATAGAGTACCTCACAAGAGACTCTTAAGAAAGGTGGCAGCTCATGGTATAGGAGGTAAAGTTCTAGCATGGATAGAGGCATGGCTTACCAATAGAAAGCAGAGAGTTTCCATTAATGGGGTCAAATCTGAATGGGGATTAGTCACTAGTGGCGTTCCACAAGGATCAGTTTTAGGTCCATTATTGTTCATAATTTACATAAATGACCTTGATGAAGGAATTGCAAGTAACATGAGTAAATTTGCTGATGATACAAAAATAGGCCGTATAATTCATTCTGAGGAGGATACCAGTGAACTCCAGGAGGATTTGGACAAATTAATGTCTGTCTGAAAAGTGGCAGATGAAGTTCAATGTGGACAAGTGTAAGGTGCTAGTCGTTGGTAATGAAAATATCCCTCGAATTTATAAACTAGGTGAAGTAGAGCTTGATCATACAGAATGTGAAAAAGACTTGGGAGTCATGGTAAGCAGAAATCTAAAGCCAAGACAACAGTGCCTAAGTGTGCGCAATAAGGCTAACAGATTACTAGGATTTATTTCAAGAAGTATAAGCAACAGAAGTCCAAAAGTTATTTTACAGCTCTATACATTGTTAAATTAGACACATATGCAACACTTGGGTATCTTTATTGAGGAAACGTTTCGCCACACAGTGGCTTCATCAGTCCAATACAATACAAAAGTAGTAATAAGAGGAGGAGTTTGAGGTAATCAGTCCCTCGGCCTGGAATCCATCAATCTTAAAGTAAATACAACATAAGGTTGTTGTTGTTGTATGTTCGCCGGTACATCCGGCCCGGGTCTTCTCCAAATGGTGACCCGGCAAACATAAGGCAAATAGAAGTTGCTTATATACTGTAGACAGGTGAGATGAAGCAGGAGGAGGCGGGGTCATAGTGGTATCATCCACTAGTCGAAGTAGGTCCTTGTCCAAAGGTTTGGACAAATGTTGAAGAATCCGTTTGTATCAAGATCCCAAGAAGTTGCTGTGTCAGACAGGATGTAGATGAATGGTTCAGAGAACCGACAAGTTGTTAAATTAGACACATATGCAACACTTGGGTATCTTTATTGAGGAAACGTTTCGCCACACAGTGGCTTCATCAGTCCAATACAGTATATAAGCAACTTCTATTTGCCTTATGCTGTATTTACTTTAAGATTGATGGGCTGAACACATCGACTCCAGGCCGAGGGACTGATTACCTCAAACTCCTCCTTTTATTACTACTTTTGTATTGTATTGGACTGATGAAGCCACTGTGTGGCGAAACGTTTCCTCAATAAAGATACCCAAGTGTTGCATATGTGTCTAATTTAACAACTTGTCGGTTCTCTGAACCATTCATCTACAGCTCTATACATCACTAGTGAGACCTCATTTGGATTATGCAGCTCAGTTTTGGTCTCCTTACTACAGAATGGATATAGATTCATTGGAGAACATACAGAGAAGAATGACTAAAATGATTTACAGTATAAGAAATCTCCCGTATGAAGATAGACTTAGAGCATTGAATCTCCACTCTCTGGAGAGACGTAGAATGAGGGGAGATATCATCGAGGTGTACAAGTGGATGATGGGCATAAACAAAGGAGATATTAATAAAATACTGAGGATATCGAACCAAGTAAGAACCAGAAATAACGGATTTAAATTGGATAAATTTAGATTTAGAAAGGACATAGACAAGTACTGGTTTTCGAGCAGTTGTAGATGTGTGGAACAATCTTCCGAGTACTGTGATAGAGGCTAGGACCTTGGGTGGCTTTAAAAGAGAGTGGACAAATATATGAGTGGAGGGGCTGGGTTTGATTGGTGTCGCGAGTACGGGAGTAAATTCTTAGGTAGTGGTGGTTTTGATAAGGACTTGCCTTGTATGGGCCAGTAGGCCTTCTGCAGTGTTCCTCTATTCTTATGTTCTTATGAAGCCACTGTGTGGCGAAACGTTTCCTCAATAAAGATACCCAAGTGTTGCATATGTGTATAATTTATCAACTTGTCGGTTCTCTGAACAATTCATTTACATTCTTATGTTATGTTTAAGTTAACTCAAGTATCACCCTCCAACAGCGGTCAGTTAATACATTCACACACATACACATGAACACATATATGTGATACACACACATACATACAACAGGCCTAGTGTCTAATCGACATGTGCCTAGGACAAAATGGTAACATATATAAGCAAACACACACACATACACAAGAATACATTCACATGTATATGCACACATACGCATGCATAAATATGTATTCACATTAGTACACACATTCAGTGGCCATTTTATTAGGGACGCCTTTCTAGTACTGGGTAAGACATCCCTGTACCCCCAGAACGGCTTGAATTCTTCGTGGCATGGATTCAACAAGGTACTGGAAATATTCCTTATAGATTCCGGTCCATGTTGACATGATGGCATCACGCAGTTGCTGCACATTTGTCGACTGCACACTCATCTGCAGATTTCCCAATCCACCACATCCCAAAGGTTTGTGCCAAATTCTGACACCACCATCTGCATGTCGCAGCAGAAATCGCGATTCTTCAGACTAGGTGACTTTTTCCAATATCCAATTGTCCTGTTTGGGTGAGCCTGTGCTTACTACAGCTTCAGTTTTTTGTTCTTAGCTGACAAGAGGGAATCCTGTGTGGTCTTCTGCTGTAGCCCATCCACTTCAAGGTTCGTCATGTGCGTTTAAATATGTTCTTCAGCATCCCATTGTTGCAACACAGGGTTGAAAAATTAAGACACATGTGCAACATCTGGGTATCTTTATAGTAAACGTTTCGCCAACCAGTGGCTTTATCAATACAAAATTCTAGGACATAATTTGAAGAGAGTAGAACTATATACAAAAGATGAGGTAATCGGTCCCTCATAACCCCTGTGGTTTAGCGCTTCTATTTGATTATAATAATAATAATCAGTCCCTCGGCCTAGGAGTAGGTGTGTTCAGCACCGCTGGTGTAGAGAATCTGAAGTCCAGGTTGTTGTTGTTGTATGTTCGCCGGTACATCCGGCCCGGGTCTTCTCCAAATGGTGACCCGGCATTGGCCCCCTGGGTAGAGGGTGTCGGTCATCTTCTTTCTTTCTTGCTGTGGCTCCCATGATGGGGAGTGTCTTCTGACGTCGCATCTTCATCAGCAGATCTTGGTACTTCAGGCTGTGGTTCTACCTACATAGGAAGAAGAAGGATGGGGGATAAGAAAGAAGGAAGTGAGAGAAAGAATAGCTGTAGTGGGTAGTCTTGGTCGTCGTCGGGGTTCTCCGGCGTCGTCATCGAGGGGGCGGGTGGGTGGCTAGGACTGGGAGCAGTGTCTCCAAGTCATGGGTGGCCAGGTAAACCAGCCGGGCTGCTTTGTCCTCGCGGGTCAGATCCCCAGGTGCCATCGGGAAGTGCCTGCGGCGGATGGCCGTTGTCGCAGGACAGTCAAGCATGTAGTGAACTAGAGGCTTTGGAACCATCCGGTCGCAGTGGCGGCAAAGCTCCTCATTCATGCGTTCGATGAGGCGCTTTGCAGTAGGGTAGCCGAGGCGCAGGCGGTGGACGCTGACTTGCAGCTCCCTGTTCAGTTTCCGAAGTCCAGGTAAGAATGCTTGACCTTAAATAGGCGTCAGCTGAGAGGGACGGGTGTCACTGGTAGGCGGGATACCCCAGTGGAAGTAGGTCATACTCAAAGAGATGGGTAGTAGTGGTAGTCGTAGCCGTGAAGAAGGTTATGTGCAGGTCCTCAGAATCAAGATTCCATGTTGTTGCAGTGTCTGACAAGTTGTACAAAAGTGGTATACAATAACGACAAGATGAAAAATTAAGACACATGTACAACATCTGGGTATCTTTATAGTAAACGTTTCGCCAACCAGTGGCTTTATCAATACAAAATTCTAGGACATAATTTGAAGAGAGTAGAACTATATACAAAAGATGAGGTAATCAGTCCCTCGAATCCTAGATGTTGAAATTAAAGACAGTAATTGAAACAAAACGAAAGAAACTTAGAAACACTAAAATTATTTTGAAAACAGGTTTGAGAAACTAAAAATTTAAAGCAGTTTTAAATTTCCTGTGAACCCTTTAGTGATTGATGTCATCAACGATGGATGTCCTGTTATTGCATCTTTTGCATCTATTGCATCGGTTGCTTCAATAGAAACAGAGCTTGGAAAAATAAACACATAAGCAGTATAATGTGATCCTTTATTGACAACGTTTCGCCCACGCAGTGGGCTTTATCGAGTCACAGACAGATCTACCTGGAGCTTGGAGCTTGATTGACCAGAGCGTCGGTAAGATGGGGAAGGAAGAAGGATGGGTAAGGATGGAAATTGGGAAATAGGTGGGAGGGAGAGGGGAGGTTAGGGTTATAAAGGTAAGTGGCCTATCCACTTTGGCGCAACATAATAAGTGTGTGTGTATGTAGAGTAATACATAAGTAAATTTTATGAGGAGGATATGCCTTCACCCATCAGTTGCACACAGGTATACTACTGTATCACAGCATGACACCGAGTTGGGAGAATGCATACTATTTATAGTAATTTTTTTTTTTTTTCGGGAAAGGTTGCCGCAAAAGGTGGTAGTTTCTGGGCATTCGGTGTTAATGGTGGTTAGCCCAGTACTGGACGAGCAGTTTCAACAGGTGGTAGTTGTTGGGCTTTTGATGTTGTTGGTAGCTAGCCCGGAGTTGTTCAAGCAGTTTCTGAGGTGGTGTCCTAAAATAGGAAGGTCGTAGGTGTTACAATGGTAGTTGTAAGATGTAGTTTGGAAAAGGTAGGTCACCCATAAATGGGGAGTATTTATCTATGTTGTTGAACATAGACTGGGACTGGTGGTACCCACTCTTCTGGTTCGACGGGAGATCACTCAGGATTCTGGGTCGTGGGTAGTTGTCATTGTGAATGTAGCGCCTAACTCTTTGCTGCAGAGTCATTCTTTGGGTTCGGTGGGGAGGTGTGGTGATGACATAGTCGGTTGTGTTTACCGGTTGTGGGGGGTGTTCTCTATCAGGTACATATAGTTCTTGCTGTCTTTTCGCTAGTTTATCTATCCTTACATTAATTGCATCGAGTTCTTGTTGTATATGTAGGTCTTCAGTTCTGATTCTGTCCCTTAATCTGGTCCCAGTGATAAAGCGGAGGGCTTTGTTCTGGACTCGTTGAAGCCGCAGCCTGTTGGTTTTAGTTGTAAGTGATAGTGGTACGCAAGGATATTCCAACAGAGGTCTGATCATCATCTTGTAGAGGTGCTTCTTGATGTGGGGTGGTGCTTCTTTGAATCTGAATAGTTGGCTGAGGCGGCTTTAGCTAGATTCACTTTTTTAGAGATGTGAGAAGTGGAGTTAAGTAATCTGTCGATCTCATATCCCAGGATTTTGTTAGGGTTTCTGATACCGACCCGTGATCCTCTTATGGAGATACCTCCTTTGTCTTCTATGGTTGCCGGGAGACAGCCAATGGTGCTAATGAGGACTTTTTCTGGGTTAGTTGTGATTCTCCACTTTTTCTCCCAATTAGCAGTTCTTCGTAATTCTTCATTCATTTTCGCTATTACTCTCCTGTATTTTGTTGCACCTGTTATGGGGGCGGATGACACAACATGAATCACGTCGTCTGCAAATTGGGTGATGATGGTGTCATTATGTTCTGGTTGCGGGAGGTCATTTACATAGATATTGAAGAGTATGGGGCTAAGGCATGAGCCTTGTGGTACGCCAGCTGTTGGGGTGAATGGGACTGCCGATTTGCCATTAAAGTTGGGGATGATGCTTCGGCCTGTTAGGAAGTTGAATATGAGCCTGAGAAAGGTCCAGTTATGATCTGGTAGATCAGCAAGTTTGAATATAAGCCCATCGTGCCAGAGGCTGTCGAAGGCTTTGTGAACGTCCCTCGTTGCAATTAGGGCCAGGTGTCCTTGATTCCTCAGGCTTACAGCAGCATCATAGATGATGTTGATAGCATGCTGCGTTCCACGATGGGACCTGAAACCAAACTGTTTTTCTGAGAAAAGGTGATTGAATTCAATGTAGTAGTTCAGTCTATTGGAAATGATTTTCTCAAAGACTTTGCCAGCGACTTCTAGTAGAGAGATAGGTCTGTAATTTTCTGGGTTACGGGTGTCCTTATTGGGTTTAGAGATGAAGATCATCTTAGCTGTTTTAAATGATGTAGGGAAGTGGCCAGACGCCAGGATAGCATTTAAGATGTTTAATAGGGACATCTTGCAATTACGGGTAGGTATTTTATCTGTTTTACTGTTATGCCTGAGGGGCCAGGGGGCCCTTTTTTCTCATTCGTCCAATGACTTGGGTCATTTCCTTAAGGATGATTGGCCTTGTGAGAGGGTGCTCGGGTTCCAGAGAAGATGTATCAATTGTTAGTATTGGCTGGAAGTCTTCCCAGTTCTCGTCACGCCACTGATTGACCCACACGTAGTGGTTGTTGTTAAATCTTCTGCTGACATTGTGAGAGAGAATTTTCTTCCACACCTCACTCATCAAATCAACTTGATCCTGTGGGTCATCGAGCAAGGTGGTCACCTCCTCGCCAACGTCATTAGTGAATGAGTGTGTGAGGAGTTGAGTGGGTGAGTGCTTAGCCCCCAGTAGTCTGCGGATCTTGCTAAAGAATCGTTCTGGTTGGCGCTTATACTGATTAGCTTGAAGCACAAGGTATTTCCATAGGTCTCTTTTGTGCTGGGTGATTAGGGTTATTAATTCCCTTCTCATTCTTAGGAGTACATCGCGAGTGGGCTGGCCTGAGTGGAGTTCCTTCTACATTCAGCTTGATAATTGTTCATTCTGTCTTTTATTTCCCTAGTTGGTTTGTACTGTTGGTAAACCCTGGAGGTGGTTGGTTGGCAACATGCTTCAGTGGCCTCGGTGATTCTTTCGTGCAGGGAGGCGATCGCCACATCTATTGCAGTGGAGGGTTGGTTGTCAAGAAGAATAGTCTGGTCGTTTGCTAGGTAGTCCCTGAAGGGGTCGAAGCCTAGTGTTTTCAGGTTGGGTTTTGGGCGGATGGGTGTGCGGAATGGGGTGGATTGTAGCTTAATTATGACAGGGATATGGTCAGAGCCGACGTTGCCGCCCGGGGACACTTTGCAGTGGAACAGGTCGCAGTCCCTGTTGATGAGTACTACGTCAGGAGTCCCTGGGTGGGGGCCCACATATGATTTAAAGAATGGGCCCTGGAATGATAGATTTCTTGCCGCCATTAGGTTGAAGAGTTGTTTCCCTTTATGGTCACCCTGCGGAGGGCGGCGCCACAGTTAAAGAGAGCGGGTGGTGGGCATTGAAATCACCTGCGAGGACTGTAGGGACGTTTCGACTGAGTAATCTATGTAAGGGGATAGACTCAATGTACGGCTGTCTGGGGGGAAAGTAGCCTGTTCCCACTACGAGTCGGCCATATGAGGTCAGCAGTTCTATTGCTAGGATGTTGTCCTCTTCGACATGGATGTTACGGAATTCATATCCCCGCTTCACAAGGATGGCTACTCCACTATAAGGCCCTCTGGATTTCTCGAGTGTTGAGTAACCAGGGAGTTTTATGTGTTGGTCAGGTCTGGCTGCTGTTTCGTTGAGGAGGATAATGTCTGGGTTGTGGTTACACAACTCTATTTCAAAAAGGTAGCGGTTGTTGAAGAAGTGGTGAATGTTGATTTGCAGAATTGTGATCCCCATTATTTTACGTGCTTAGGTGTATAGCTGCAAGTAGAGGAGGTACGTTTGGAGGTGCAGTCCCGATGAGGTTGGTTGCGCCTGCCAGTGTGTTTCAGAGGGGTAGGGAGGGTATACTCCTGGGTGTTTACCTGCGAGAATAGAGAGGCTTCATCGCTGCTATTGGTAATGGTAACATCAGGTGACAATTCAGACTCATTCTCTGATCCCGAACTCATGTCCGAGTCTGTGTCCCTCGGGTGTACTGGGGTCTCTGAACTGCCGTTGCTTGAGATAGGGGACACTGGTTCTTGGTGTTGGAGGTCTAGTTCATCAAGACTATCTAGTTGCCCAATGGCTGTCTCCTCTGAGTAGCGTGGGAGCCTGGGCGGTCAGTTTGGTCAGCCTCAATGGCGGTGGGTTCTGATCCTGTGTGGTCAGTTAGGTCAGCCTCATTGGCGGGGAGTTCTGGACCTGTGCGGTCAGTTAGGTTAGCCTCAAAGGCGGTAGATTGTGCAACAGCTTCCGTAGCCGGTGCCGGATCGTCACTTCCTGCAGGGGCTGGTTGGGTAGGGGCCAGAGTTTGTGGGGAAGATCCCATATGAGATCGCACTATGTCTGGATATTGTATGACTGTGGAACCATTGGCTTCAAACAAGGCATTGAGGAGGGTGCAGCATAGCCGGTCATCACCCTTTGCCAGGTCCTTTGCTATCAAATAAAAGGCAGTGCTCTTCATTACTCCCTCTTGGATGGGGCCAGGGGAAGTAGGGTAGAAAGGTGTGCCTTGAGCTTGGGGTGGGCTAGGAGTAGAGTAGGTTGGAGTTGGATGGGGTGGGTGGGATATTGGTTGGTTCCAGGCATTGTTGGTTGAAGTGGTAGCAGTGGGGGCACTGGCATTGTTGGATGAAGAGGTAGCAGTGGAGGCACTGCCAGAGCTTGGTAGGTTGGGGAAGGCTCCTTGGGACACAATGGGAGGTGACTGATCAGTGTTTCTGTTGTTCAGTGCTGACTTCCTGTTGTCCAGGATTTTCTGAATTGCAGCCTTCCTGGTGGGGCAGCCAGGGGAGACAGCGTGGTGCTTATCGCCACAGAGGATGCACTTGGGTTTGCTCCTGTTGGGGCATTCCCTATGAACATGTTCTCCAGCACAGATACTGCAAATGGTTTGCTCCTTGTTGCATTTGTTGGTGTTATGCCCAAACTGGTAGCATCTGTAGCATTGGGTAATTGGGACAAACCTTTCCATACTCACTTGATCAGGTGTGCATTTCATGCCAAAACATTTCAGGCCTTGTTCACAAACAAGCTTGGCCTCATCAGGAGTCTCAAGAATGAACTTCAGCGATTGTTGGTTGGCCGCATTCCTGTTGAATTTGTATGCCTGGAGAACCTTGAACTCATGTTCCAGGATTCTACCTGGAAAATGAGTAACATGAATATATATAGGGTATAGTCAGGTGGAGAATGCTGGGTCAGGTGGAGAAAGCTGCATGTGACAGTCTTAAAAGTAGTGTGATAGTTTAAAACCTTGTGTGACTTAAAGGACCTGCAGTGTTCCATTCTTGAGTTCTAGGTGGGATAGCGTTGAAAAGTTTCTTGGCAATAGGTTCAGCTATGTTGTAGAAGCCGTTGTTCTGGTTGAAGTTGTTGGATATACAGATGAGATGATTCCAGGATTCTTCGGTACTGCGTGTTGTCTTCTCTGGCGATGAGTCTTGCGTTTCTGTAGTTGATTAAATGGTTGTGTAAATTTCGGTGTTGAACACAGGCATTTCTTGAGTCGTCAGATCTGCCTGCGTACTGGTGTTCTGAAATGCGTGTTTGGAGGTCTCTGGATGTTTCGCCGACGTATAATTTGCTGCAGCCATTACAAGGGATTGTGTATACCCTGCCGTGGATTGAAGCTTTTCCTGTCTGTTACTGGTAATGTCCTTGATGGTGGTGGATTTGGAGATGGATACTCGGAATGAGGTCTTAGAAAAAATGTTGGAAACGTGTTTGGAAATGGAGTTGGTGGGAAGGACTATGTATCTCTTCTCAGCAGTGTCTTCTCTGGGTGTGTTGAAGATGTTTAATGCCCGTCGTCTGCAGTCTCTAATGAAGTGACGAGGATAGTGAAGTTTGGAAAAAACTTGTTCAATGAGGGAGCATTCTTCTTCAAGGAACTCACTGCTGCAGATTCTGAGTGCGCGCAGGAAAAAGCCTATAATTACACGCGGCTTCACATTCTATTCCCCAAACCTCGGGCAAGCATCCTCAGAAGTGCGTGCCTTGGTGGTCTCCTGCTTGTGCTCGGGCAGTGCGTTTGAAGCGCTGCATGGGGCAGATATCAGTATAACAGAACCACAGAGAGACTCCTTGATTTCAAGCAGAAGAGAGCTATTGCTCGCCGTGTCATACGTGATGCTAAACGCACTTGCTGGCGAGATTACGTTTCTACTGTCACTTCGGCTTCCTCGATGAGTGCAGTCTGGAAGAAAGTGCGGAAATTAAGTGGTAAATTCTCCCCCGACCCGGCTCCTGTTCTTCAGGTTGCTGGTGTCGATATAGCACACCCTCTTGCCGTTGCCACTGAAATTGGTAATCATCTCGTCCGCATTTCTCAGGGGCTCCATCTATGCCCCTCGTTCCTTTCTTCTAAGTCTGTCAGCGAGTTAAAGCCCTTAGATTTTTCTTCTCTTAGAGAAGAATCCTATAATGTGCCTTTTACCCTTAAAGAACTGGAGGCAACACTCTCTGCTTGCCGATCATCGGCAGCTGGGCCAGACGGCATACATATTCGTATGCTACAGCATTTACATCAGTCTGCTCTTACTGTCCTCTTACGACTCTTTAATCTCATATGGTCGCAAGGAGTTCTTCCCCAGCTGTGGAAGTCTGCTATTGTTCTCCCTTTTCGAAAACCAGGTACTACGGGACGTGATTCCTCTCACTACCGTCCCATCGCTCTTACCAGTGCAGTTTGCAAGGTGATGGAATGTCTAGTTAATAGACGTTTGATGTGGTATTTAGAGACGCACAATAGTCTCTCTCCTAGTCAATATGGCTTCCGTAAGGGCCGTTCTGCCATTGACCCCTTGCTGCGCTTGGATACGTATATTCGTAATGCCTTTGCGAATAACCATTCGGTTATCTCTATCTTTTTCGACCTTGAGAAGGCTTATGACACAACTTGGATATATAATATCTTGGCCCAGGCCCACTCCTTAGGCCTCCGAGGCAACCTACCATTCTTTCTTAAGGCTTTCTTAACTGACAGACATTTCCGGGTCCGGGTTAGTAATGAACTCTCCCCAGAATTTGTCCAAGCTGAAGGTGTACCCCAGGGATGTGTTCTGAGCACAACACTCTTTCTGCTTGCTATAAATAATCTGGCATCTGTCCTCCCATCCAATATTTGGTCAACGCTCTATGTGGATGACTTTGCTATAGCTTGTGCAGGTGCTGACTGTCACCTCATTGCAGTTTCCCTCCAGCATGCCATCAACCGGGTTTCTGATTGGGCCACCACTCACGGGTTTAAATTTTCTAGTGGCAAAACTCATCAAATTACGTTTACTAGATGTTCAGTGGTCTCTGATCATCCATTGTACCTATACAGCTCACGTATCCTAGAACGTGATACAGTCAGGTTTCTCGGCCTCCTGTTCGACCGTCGATTGTCCTGGAAACCTCACATTACCTCTCTGAAGGCAACTTGTCACACCAGGCTGAACCTTCTTAAAACCCTCGCACATCTTTCATGGGGCTGATCGTAGAACTCTCCTTCGCCTACATTCAACCCTAATTTTATCGAAACTCGATTATGGTGACCAGATATATTCGGCGGCGTCCCCTGCTACTCTTTCCATCCTTAATGCCATCCATCACCAGGGATTACACTTATGCCTTGGTGCATTTCGTTCTTCCCCGGTTGAGAGCCTCTATGTAGAAGCGAACATTCCATCCTTATCCGATCGTTGTGATGCACATTGCATTCGCTATTTTGTTCGCTCTCATGACCTCCGCAATCCTTCCATGTATAGGATTGTTACAGATGTTAGTAGGCGCTCGTTATTTGTTCGTCGCCCCTGCTTACTTCGTCCCTTTTCTTTTCGTCTACATTCACTCCTGTCTTCCCTTCAGCTCCCACCTCTATATGTTCATGTGACATCTCCCTTTCCCCTGCCCCCTTGGGAAGTTCCTGCTGTCCGTGTCTGTTCTATTCCTCTACCTTGCACGAAAGTCCAACTACCTACGGCGGCTTGTCGCTCTTTCTTTCTAGACCATTTCCATTCTCATTCCCATGCCATCGCAGTATACACCGATGGTTCAAAGTCATCTGACGGCGTCGGATTCGCAGCAGTGTTTCCGGACAGCGTCGTACTAGGGTATCTATTACCCTCGGCTAGCATATTTACGGCTGAATTGTATGCCATTCTTGTGGCACTTATCCGTATTGCATCTATGCTTGTGTCACCATTTGTGGTCGTTTCAGACTCCCTTAGTGCTTTACAGGCTATCCATAAAATTGATACACCTCACCCCCTAGTTCTTCGTATTCACCTTTGGTTAGGCCGTATCTTTAGCAAGCATAAAGATATTGTCTTTTGTTGGGTCCCTGGTCATGTTTACGTACAGGGCAATGAACAGGCAGACACTGCTGCGCGGTCAGCAGTACATGACCTTCCAGTTTCATATAGAGGTGTTCCTTTCACGGACTATTTTGCGGTCATTGCTACCCACCTTCGCACCGTTGGCAACAGCGCTGGTCTGACCTGCTGAATAACAAACTTCATTCTATTAAACCGATTATAGGTTTCTGGCCTTCTTCTTGTCACCAATGTTGAGGTTGGGAGACTACACTCTCCCATCTTCGCATCGGCCACACTCGTCTTACTCACGGGTATCTCATGGAGAGGCTCCCTGCCCCTCTCTGTGAGCATTGTCAGGTTCCAGTGTCTGTTCGACATATCCTGTTGGACTGCCCACTCTATCAACGAGCACGCAGAATTTACCTCCAACGACGTCTTCGCTCTGCGGCCCTTTCTTTACCTTCCCTTCTTGCAGATGGACCCTCCTTTAATCCTGACTCTCTCATTGACTTTTTGACAGAAACTGACTTACTACACAAACTCTGAAGATTATACCTCTAGCACCTCCCTCAGTGCCTTCTACCTTGATCTCTTGCTACCCTCCACCCCTGCACTATCCACCGTCATCTTGCACTCCATACCCTACTAATCGTCCATCTCCCTCTTACAACCCACTCTCCCTGCATCCCACAATAACCTGCAGCGCTGTATAACCCCTGTGGTTTAGCGCTTCTATTTGATTATAATAATAATAATATAATCAGAAAGAAGACACAGTTATCACTCCTAGCTCTAACTGGGCTTAGCAAATTAATTATACATAATTATACCACATTAATATTATAAATGTATAACAATTACAATTCTGACCTCACCTGGACATGTCTAGTGTACTGTCTGTGAATTTGAACCAAGATGACCTCCATTGAACAACTTTACCAGCAGCTTAAAGGGGAGCTTAGGGTAACTAAGCTCGAGATACGGCGATTGACGAAGGAAAACAAGAGGATTCGTAGTAATCCTCCTGTTGTGAGTTCTAAGGTCAAGAGGGGAACCTGGTCAGTGACTGGGCAAGATGGAACGAAGCTGAAGATCAAGAAGACTGTTGGAGTGGCAGAAACAACAAAGATTCAGAAGACTAGTGTGGAAACTTCGAACCCATTTTCAGTGCTACCCGACGAATGTGGGTTGTCTACTGGGAATGTCACAATGAGCACCAAGGAAGCATTGGCAGACGAGGGTGAGTTGACATCCCTTGAAACCCCAACAAAGACCATTCCAATGAAGGAAATCCCAGTGAAGACCATCGAGAACGTCACGACGAACTCCGCCAGTGAAGGTAAGAACATTGTTTTAGTTGGGGACAGTCAGGTTAAGTTTATGGATAGGGCTTTTTGTCCTAGGGATAGGAAGAGGAGGCAGAGGTTATGTTTTCCTTGGGCTGGGATGGGAGATATTGTTAGCCAACGCTGCCAACGATGTTGGCAGACGTAGGAGTGAAGACATGATTAGCAGGTATAGGACAGCAATAGAGATAATTAGGAAGAGGGGTGGGAACCCTATGATATGTGGCATATTGCCCAGGAGAGGAGTTGGAAATGAATGGTTGTCCAGGGCAATTGGTGTCAATTGCTGGCTGGACAAACACTGTAAGGAAAATGCAGTAACATTCATAGACAACTGGGACCTCTTCTATGGTAGATATGACATGTATGCCAGGGATGGGATTCACTTATCTAGATTTGGGGTGGGAGCACTGGCCAATGCAGTGGAGGCAGCTGTTAGGTCTTTTAAACTAGAAATAGATAGTGGTATGGGTTTTTGTGGAAAATTAATGAATTCTCAGTGTAGCGATAGTGTGAGTTTTAGGGAAACCAGTTATAGGCAGTATGAGGTAGAGTTATTGGTGAATATTGGGAACCCAGTGGCACTAGGTGACAAGGACAGTAACAGGTATAATGGAGGAACAGAAATCAGCAGGAAGAGAAAAGAGAAGAGAGGTTTTCTAAACATATATTATACTAATACTCGTAGTGCGAGAAATAAGATGGACGAATTGAGATTAGTTGCAAGTGCGGGTAACATTGATGTTTTTGCCATAACTGAGATGTGGTTTAATATGAAAAATCGGGACATGCCTGCTGAATGTCACATTCAGGGTTTTAAATGGTTACAAGTGGCAGAAGTATCGGAAAGGGGGGTGGGGTGGCACTCTTTGTCCGAGATCGTTTAAATTGTTGCATAAAAATGGGTATAAAGTCTGAAACACATACTGAGTCTGTGTTGGTAGAATTTTCAGAGGGGCACGAAAAATTTATTTTAGGCGTGATATACCGTCCCCCAAACTTGGATAGAGACCGAGGAAGACTACTGTGGGAGGAAATTGCTAGGGCCACAAGGCATGATAACGTAATTCTAGGGGATTTTAACTTTAGTCATATTGATTGGAATTCCTTGACTGGGAATTTAGAGTCTAACGACTTCTTAGAGGTAGTTCAGGATTGTTTTTTAAAGCAGCTTGTTACAGGACCTATAAGGGAAAATAACCTGCTTGACTTGGTTCTGGCAAACAAGGAAACCCTTGTTAATTATTTAGAAATTTCAGAGGAACTCGGCACAAGCGAGCACAAATTAATTATCTTTAGCGTTGAATGGAAGTATGATAGTAGGGAAAACTCAGCAACTGTCCCAGATTTTCTCTTAGCAGATTACAATGGGCATAGAGAACACTTATCTTCTGTGGACTGGGGTAACGAAGAGATCTATTAATATGAGAGTTTTCTAAACACTATACATGCTACCCAAAGAACGTTTATCCCGTATAAAAAAATTAGATCGAATAGAAATGACCCTAAATGGATGAATAATAGGCTCAAATATCTTTTAAAGCAAAAGAAAGGAATTTATCGGCACATCAAAAGAGGTGAGGGTCATCTAATAAATCAATATATTGACATTAAGAGGGACGCCAAAAAGGGGATAAGGAAAGCTGAACGGGACTACGAAATTAAAGTTGCTAGAGATTCGAAAACTAACCCAAAAGTTTTTTCCAGGTTTATAGAACAAAAATTAGAGAAAAGATAGGTCCCCTTAAAAATAACTCTGGGCATCTTACTGACAAGGATGTTGAATATCAAAATGGTATACAATACCGACAGGTTGGTAGGTGTTGCATCTTTTGACTAAGATTATTCTTTTATATTTGAGAAACGTTCAAATGTGTTCTAATTAATATTATATCGAGATCTTATCCCTTCATAGCTAAAATGGACAAGGTCTGCTTTATAATATCTAATGCTACAAGTACCATGGTATACGATATATGATGTTCAGTACCATTGTAAATATTGTATTATATTATGTTTTGATAGGCGTTCAGAATATTAAGTATGTGATTTTCATGTAGTGGGAAACCACTAGTTAGAGTGGCGGTTACCAGTCAGCAACTTGCCTACCTTCCGCTTAGTCACGTGATCCCACCTGACGTCGGATGACCCCTCCTTAGCACTGGCAGTAGGTTCACCCACTCACTCCCGAGTAGTACTCTGCCTTGTACTCTCACGCTTAGTCTGATCTCTGTTTTCTAGAGTTCTCTATTCATATTCGCTTCACACACGGAGGGCCCGGGTTCGATTCCCGGCGGGGTGGAAACATTTCGACGTGTTTCCTTACACCTGTTGTCATGTTCATCTAGCAGCATATAGGTACCTGGGTGTTAGTCGACTGGTGTGGGTCGCATCCTGGGGGACAAGATTGAGGACCCCAATGGAAATAAGACAGACAGTCCTCGATGACGCACTGACTTTTTTGGCTTATCCTGGGTGGCTAACCCTCCGGGGTTAAAAATTCGGAGAAATCTTATCTTATTTAACAACAGCTGTATATATAATTCTACCCTCTATGTGTAAAGGGAAAGAGAAGTAATTTCATGCTCTTTATTAAGATTATGGTTCATAAAGATATGAAGATCCATTTTAAGTTTTATTATTATTAAAGACAAGGATTTTACTCATGAGTTTTGGTCATCCTAAAGGAAAGTAGATGGTTAACAAAGAAAGTAGAAGGTTAACAATAAAGTCTCTGGTTAAGAAGGCTATATTGCCGCACTAAACCCTTGTTGCCATTGGAGTTTTCCCCTAGACAAAGCCCAGACACAAACTGGTTCCACATGATTTAGTCAGTGGAACATTCTTGCCTCTCCATACCGCAACAGTAGGTAAGACGCATGCCTATGTGTCTTTATTCCGAAAAAATTTCACCTACACAGTAGGCTTCTTCAGTCAAGTACAAAAAGTAGGCAGGAGCAGTAGAGATGTGAAGACGATGTAATTAGTCCATCACCCTTGTTTTGAGGTGGTCAGTCCCTCAGCCTGGAGAAGAGTTGTGTTCCATAGTCTGAAACAATATGAAGATCAAGCGACAGTGTGGAGACTTATATAGTGTCGGAAGGAGAGATGTAGATCTAACTATTCTCACTTTTTCAAGTGAGAATAGTTAGATCTGAGAGGGACGTGACCTCAGTGATTACATTCTTCTACCACTCTACACCTCTCCTGCCCACAGTATACAAGTCTCCACACTGTCGTTTGATCTTCACATTATTTCACACTATGGAACACAACTCTCCAGACTGAGGGACTGACAACCTCAAATCAAGGGTGATGGACTGATTACATCGTCTTCACATTTCTACTGATCCTACCTACTTTGTACTCGACTGAAGAAGCCTACTGTATAGGCGAAAAGTTTCGGAATAAAGTTGCCTGTGTCTTACCTAGCACAAGGAGATTGAAATGTGTTCGATTTTTAATAATTATTTTCTCTCGGTTTCTTCAGCTTCAGCTTCGTCCCTTCAGATCCGACTAGCAACTGTTCGTTGGTGCGATCATAGCCTTGCACAGACCCTTCAGTCATTGAATTTCTCTTCTAGCTTCCGTTAATTCTGCCTTAAGCTGGAGATATAGCTGCTCGCAGTCGAGGGAAACCATCATCACAATCTCAGCTAAGAATAGAGTACAGGTCACCACCACTCATATATTTGTCCGATCTCTTTTTAAAGCCACCCAAGGTCCTAGCCTCGATCACCCTACTCGGAAGATTGTTCCACGCATCTACAACTCTGTTCGAAAATCAGTACTTACCTATGTACTTTCTAAATCTAAATTTATCCAAATTAAATCCATTATTTCTAGTTCTTACCTGGTTCGACTTCCTCAATACTTTATTAATATCACCTTTGTTTTTGCCCATCATCCACTTATACACTTCGATGATATCTCCCCTCATTCTACGTCTCTCCAGAGAGTGAAGATTCAAGGTTTTAAGTCTATCTTCATACGCGAGATTCCTTATACAGTAAATCATTTTAGTCATTCTTCTCTGTATGTTCTCCAATGAGTCTATATCCATCCTGTAGTAAGGAGACCAAAACTGAGCGGCATAATCCAAATGAAGCCTCACTAGTGATGTATAGAACTGTAAAATAACTTTTGGACTTCTGTTACTTATTTTTTTTATTATTAACACATTGGCCGTTTCCCACCAAGGCAGGGTGGCCCGACAAAGAAAAACTTTCATCATTCACTCCATCACTGTCTTGCTTACACTACAGCTACAAAACTGCAACATTAACAACTACTTATACTTCTTGAAATAAATCCTGGTAATCTGTTATCCTTATTGCGCACACTTAGGCACTGTTGTCTTGGCTCTAGATCCCTGCTTACCATGACTCCCAAGTCTTTTTCACATTCTGTGTGATCAAGCTCTACTTCACCTAGTTTATAACTACGAGGGTTATTTTCATTACCGAGGACTAGGACTTGACACTTGTCTACATTGAACTTCATCTGCCAAATCAAAATCTTTTCAAACCTAAAATCAATGCAAAGTTTCTAATGAGAAAAACAGGCAGATATGTGAAAGTTTGTTTGGTTAATGAGGTTTAAATTCTATCGACTACACTAGGGTCATTAAGGCTGTACGTAACGTTTTCACTACTCGATAACACTATTTTAATCCCTTAAATGGTGATTAAAGAAAACTATTATCATTTATACGTTGAAAGTTATATGTCCTGTGTAGAGGGTTTGAATCCAACCGGAAGATGCATTCTCACGTCACAAAAATCCAAGAATTCCAAATTTATTATCTAGACAAATGGGCAAAGTTGCACCTACATAATATATATTAAAGAAAAACCTCATCCATTATGAATAAGTCTTTAAAGATTGAAGCCGCTGACAAGACGTACATTCACGTTATTTCATGGAAAATAATACTAGACTACTTACGTACTACTGTGGAAAATTTGAGATATTTTGCAGGTAATTTATTACCTGGAGTATTCCTGGAGAGGGTTCCGGGGGTCAACGCCCCCGCGGTCCGGTCTGTGATCAGGCTTCATGGTGGATCAGGGCCTTATCAACTAGGCTGTTACTGTTGGCTGCACACAAACCGACGTACTAACCACAGCCCGGCTGCTCAGGTACTGACTTTAGGTGCTTGTCCAGTGCCTGCTTGAAGACAGCCAGGGGTCTATTGGTAATCCCCCTTATGTATGCTGGGAAGCAGTTGAACAGTCTTGGGCCCCTGACACTTATTGTGTTGTCTCTTATCGTGCTAGTGGCACCCCTGCTTTTCATTGGGTGGATGTTGCATCGTCTGCCGAGTCTTTTGCTTTCATAGGGAGTGATTTTTCTTGTGCAAGTTTGGTACTAATCCCTCTAGGATTTTCCAAGTGTATATGATCATGTATCTCTTCCGCCTGCGTTCTAGGGAGTACAGGTTTAGGAACTTCAAGCGTTCCCAGTAATTGAGGTGTTTTATCGCAGTTATGTGTGCCGTGAAGGTTCTCTGTACATTTTCTAGGTTAGCAATTTCACCTGCCTTAAAAGGTGCCGTTAGTGTGCAGCAATATTCCAGCCTAGATAGAACAAGCGACCTGAAGAGTGTCATCATGGGCTTGGCATCCCTAGTTTTGAAGGTTCTCGTTATCCATCCTGTCATTTTTCTAGTAGATGTGATTGATACAATGTTATGGTCTTTGAAGGTGAGATCTTCCGACATGATCACTCCCAGGTCTTTGACATTAGTTTTTCTCTCTATTGTGTGGTTGGAATTTGTTTTATACTCCGATGTAGTTTTAATTTCCTCATGTTTTCCATATCGGAGTAATTGAAATTTTTCATCATTGAATTTCATATTGTTTTCTGCAGCCCATTTAAAGATTTGGCTGATGTCTGCTTGGAGTCTTAAGGTGTCTTCAATGGAGGACACTGTCATGCAAATTCGAGTGTCATCTGCAAAAGAAGACACGGCACTGTGGCTACTATCCCTGTCTATGTCAGATATGAGGATGAGGAACAAGATGGGAGTGAATACTGTGCCTTGAGGAACAGAGCTTTTCACCGTAGCCGCCTCTTTGTGTTCTATTCCTTTATCACGCATTTTATGTGCTATTACACCATGGTCACATTTGTCAAAGGCTTTTGCAAAGTCTGTGTACATCTGCATTTTGTTTGTCTTCTAGAGCATCCAGAACCTTGTCATAGTGGTCCAGTAGCTGGGACAGACAGGAGCGACCTGTCTAAACCCTGCTGCCCTAGGTTGTGTAACTGATGGGTATCTAGATCTACGTATTAGCAATTATAATTTGTTATAAATTAAGAAGGAATGAATTAGTTTTTGTGACGAAGGTTGTGCATAACAAGTGACGATCACCAACAAAGTTATATATTATAAAGTGTGATTAATTTAGGTTGTAAAAAAGTAAATGTAACTATGTGAACAATAATAGCGTAATTGTCTGAGCCCACAGTTTAATATAATTTTGTTTACATATATGGTGGGTCATACATCTTTTGAAATTGTTTAAAAATATACTGATCAGTATATTATAAATGATAGATAAAACAAAGGTTTAAAACTAACCACTTATAATTAAATTATAGTTAGGAATTTTTAAGGTTTAAATTGTAAATATAGAGGTAAATATAGAAAATATGTAGGCAGGTGGAGAGTGGAGGAGGATGGGACGTTGCTGTGCAACTCTCATCTTTGTTCTTGAAGTGCAGCTGGAATTTAACCAGTAAATGGAAAGTGCTGGCATATCTAAGAGGTACACAAAGAACAAGCCTCAAATGATAATTGAACGCGGTTTGACGTCTCGGCGCGTGAGGATGGGAGACTAAATAAGGACAGGCGTTCCAAGCTGGATAACTCGCCTCATGCATATTGCAGTGGCCTGGAGGATGGCTTCCCATGCATGTTTATCACAAACCCACACCAAATAAGTGTAATAGAATATTTGGCCAGATCTTTACTACATCTTGGAGGTGTTACAACACGACAATGCTATCAAACCTAGGAAAGCAGGATGGTAGGCAGGATGATAAGCAGGATGGTAGAGTATTTTAAGTGTTCATCCTCTTAGTAAACTTCACAATAAAATTTATTTATTGATCTATTATTTTAAGATATACATCATAGTAGACATATTTCAAGAATAAAGTGTAGACACTTTTCGAACCATACAGTCCACTGTATGGTCACTGATACTAATCAGTGGTCACTGATACTAATCATTATTTCTACAAAGAACATAATACAACTGATACAGACCTAGTTGATATTATTGACATATTATATAGAAAGCCACTGGTTATGCAGAGAATTTCGGGCAGCCTAAGTTAATCTTGTAACCCAGGATGCAACTGTGGAAAATATCGGTATTTTCCAGAACTGTTATGCCCACCCCCTAGGTTGGGAAATGGGGAACGACGTCTAGAGAGGTGTCAGTTCTGTTTATATTAATTACTAAGTAGCCTCGTAACTCCTAGGCTAATTATACACTACAATTATTACATTACCACTTCACATGTTTATGCTAAGTTACAGATAGTCGTTAGCTTACTGTAGTATTATACGTCCCATACATTAATTAAGCCGTAGGTACCCTCAGTCCGCCAGTTTAAAGTGCTGGCGGACTGGCCTGCGGGATCAGTCCCCCAAAAGCTAGTGACCGAGATACACAAATACCGGACTGTGCACGGTAAATTACCTATCGTGTAACTTGCGTACCAGCCACATGCAAGCACCCTCTGTAACAGGAGCAGGCAGCTGTAATGGATTCATCAATTACTTTTCAGGTGATGTGGATTTTTTTTACATAATTTCCTAAATGTAGAACATATGAATGAATAATACAATAGTTGTGTAATAAAATATGATGCTGTTTGGACCCTTTGAGAAATTTCGAGGGAGGGGGTGGAGAACAGCCAGGGAAGACGCCATATTGAATTTTATGTGTGTACACTGGTTGTTACAATCGTCTAATAATCTGGCATCATCGAAGCCATAATGGGGTGTTTCGGCCTGGATTTGTAATAGAAACCCGTGTTAATGTCCACTGCTGAAGAATTGGGACAAGAAATTTGCGGGACCTCAAAAATTTTGTGTGAATGGTGGAAAATAAATGTGAACATCACTCACAGGGAAGTGCACCATTAGTCTTTGCATTTAGATAACTAGCTGGCCAGTGTAGGGCCTAGGTGTTAGGCAGGAGTTGTGGTATGATCCATCTACAGTAATTAAATGATAAGTGGTACTAATAGTTGTATTTTTGTGTACCCAGCAAACAAGACTAATCATATACAGTCCACATAATTTTAATTGTACCAGAGCAGCTGATTTTAATATAATTAATAATTTAATGCCAGGTCTAGCTTTTTGTGAGAGTGGTGAAGACGTGGGCAGTCGAAGAAGACGCATTTCAGCGACCTACTGTGACTAAGTCCCACTTACCTCACCCAAATTATTTGCAGGCAATAATTCAGGTAATGTCCTGTAAACCTCCTGCAGGTAATTTACTCACATAATAATAATAAAAAAAATAATTTTTCACAGGTGATACCCGGCCTTCTACCTCCACGTAAGTATTCGAGACCTTGAATATTCATCTGTACTCTGTATACCTGTGCGGGGATTGGCCACTCACAACCAGAGATTACCACCATCAGCTGCCTACATACACTGTCTACTGTGAGGAATAAAGGTTAGTACACATTGACTAAGTTACCCTGAAGTGTCGTGGCAGACTTCAGACTGAATTCATGACTGAAACAAGGGACCAGTAACCCGACTCAGCCGTGACCCAGACACACTGCCTTAATTCCCCACAGCAACCCACAAAAGTCTGCTAACATCCAGGTACCTACCTACTGCTAGGTGAACAGGGATAACAGGTGTAAGGAAACATGTCCAACGTTTTGTCCAGTGCAGGAGATCGATCCCAAATCCTTAGTGTGTGAGCCGAGGACACTACCAAGCAAGCTACATTAGTGTCTATTTTTTAAATAAATAATACTCTGCATGTATATGAAGAGTGAATTCTGAACCTTTGTTCTAGCCCAATCTCAAATTGTGTATGGGAGGCTGAATCATATGTAGGCATGATCGAGGGAGGTGGTGGGATATCCAGTCTTTCATTACCTAAATTTTTTGTGTTATCCTCATCACCTTACTTTTTCCTATGTTCACTTTTAATTTCTTTGTACTTAACAAACCAAAATTGTAATACACATTGTAACCTTTGCAAAGAAATAAAATCTTTATCTTTTATCTTCCTTCAATTACATACTCGTCCACCAGTCTCTCCCAAAAACACAGTAGTGTCAGCAGCCTAGCCACTTGTAAAGTTGTATATACAGGACTTCTAGATGAGTGTCAGCTTCCACTAGTAAGTAGATTGTGTATTACACTTAAATATAACTTCCCAGTAATAATTCTAACACAAATTGGTGGTCCTGTGAGTTAGGATTTGCAGAGATAAAGTGAATTCACTTGTATATTTTAAGTACTTAATTTAGGATAAATTAGAAAGAAATTAAGTGGAATATGATAAAAGATCATCCTTAATTAGCACGTATTATATGTGGAAAAATTTGAATTTTCCTAAATTCATCATGTGTAAATTTGAATAATATAGTAATTGTGTATTAAAATGTGATACTAATTTGACCCTTCGAGAATTTTCGAGTGATGGGGGGTGGAACAGCAGCAAAGCGGAGGGGAAGGCTGCCATAGTGAAACTGAATGTGTGAACACTGGTCTCTTAATTATGCAATGTAAGTTGGTGCATATCGGCCTCAGTCCGTAATTTTGAAGAATTGGGATAAATTGTGTGGAAAACCCTTACAATTCGGCTACAAGGATGGAAAAATAGGGACTCCGATTCTTCCCAGCAGCACACCTTAGCTAAATGACGCTTACCCATAATGTACAGTAGTTTTGCATTGGTCATCGTAATCTCTAGCTAATTAGGGTAGCGTTATGGTGTGTTACAAATAATAATTGTGATCCAGTAATTAAACAGTAAGTGGTAAAACGAATTTATTTCCTAATAACACTATTGTATTCTATGTATTGTACTAATAGATATATTTTGTGTACCCAGCAAGTAAACCAAAATATACAGGCCACACAATTTTAATTTACCAGAGTAGCTGGTTTTAATATTGTAATTATTAATTTAATATCAGGTCTAGCTTTTTGTGAGTGGTAATGTAGTGAGCATCGAGGGCGTGACAGTTCTGCGACCTACTGTGACTAAGTCCCACTTACCTCGCCCAAATTACTTGCACGTAATAATTCAGGTAATACCCTGTAAACCTCATACAGGCCCCGTGGCCTGGTGGCTAAAGCTCTCGCTTCACACGGCGAGTATCTGGGTTCAATTCCCAGCGAGGGTAGAAACATTGGGCGTGTTTCTTTACACCGGTTGTCTATGTTCACCCATCAGTAAAATGGGTACCTGGGAGTTAGTCGACTGGTGTGGGTCGCATCCTGGGACAAAACTGACCTAATTTGCCCGAAATGCAAATGTCATTAATGTCAGCTAGGCTTGTATACATTGTACATGTAATTGTAGTAAATAAAGTTATTATTATATTTTTATTTTCATTATTATAAGCCTTTGGTCTTAACGAACTCTGATATGTAATCAGTGAAAATTTAATTTAATGATTTGATTGAAAGTAATGGATTACTGGGTTTACATATAGTTGACATTACTTACTTAATTAATGGTGTTTGTGTGGTGCATTAGTTGCCACAATTAATTGAATTTGCATGCCAAGTGGAGCTGGAATTGTATTTCTTATACATTTGTAATATTAATGGATTTGTGTAATTATTATATAATTTAATTGCTAAGCCCAGCGAGGCTAGGATTGTAATTGGTATAATTGTTAATTTGCTAAGCTCAGTTAGGGCTAGGAATGATAATTGTCTTCTTTCTGAGTATAATAATAATATTTATAATTAATTTGCTAAGCCAGGAAATATTTGGCTAGGATATTTGGTGCATATTGTAATAAATTATATCCAGTCTCATTGTATAATTTGTACCACCAGTGTTCATTAAGGAGCCATGGATGAGGTTAATGTAATTAATGGAAATGGTAAATCCATGGGAACTGGAGCTATAAAAGCATCATTAAATGGAAAAAAAAGTCATGTGACCAGAGCTTATAATAAATGCCTGGAATTAGTGGCAGAAGAAACTATGAATAAGGTTAATTTAGAATTATATTTGGAATCGTTACAAATAGGTGTCATATAAATTGTATTACACAGAATATGAAGGAGATCTGCTGGTGAACTGTGCAGACGATAATGAGAGGGAATTATTCATTAATCAGTATTATGAACTAGAAGATAAAATACTATCATGTAAAAGTAAGGTATTAAATAAACTGAAATGTGTAAATACTGCAGTTGACCAGTCTAGTAATGTGAATGCCAGGTCTTTGTCCAAACTCCCAGTTATGTCTACCAACATTTAGTCCAGGAGACAGCTGGGAGGAATTCTGGTCAGTATTTAAGGCTGCGGTGCATGTGAGGAATGACGAAGCAGATGTCACAAAATTATTTTATCTCAAAGAGCAGATCAGAAGCGAGGCTTGTGAGCTGATTCAAGGATTCCAAAATATAGATTAACTCTACAGCACTAGAGTGATCTAGTGCTGTAGGTGATCTATATGGTGTGGCCCTAAATGGGATGACCAGAGTATTTGTGAAATTGTTGTCAACTCAGGAGTATGAAAGGTTGGTTGACAAGTATCAAGATCAAGTATACGCAGTTAACTCAAGTATGGAGGTGAGGATGAGGGACGTCTCCCATTCCTATACGTGGATAAGGGTGAGAAATGCACCGTTTGAGGCGGATCCGGTGGATTTAATGGCAGTCTTCAAAGAATATGAGATTGTACATGCAGTGAATGTGGGAAAGTGGCATGAGAGCCCCTTCGAAGGGCTCATGGAGGGATCTTATTCATTGAAGATGTCCATCAGGCGGCCCATACCATCATACGTAGTTATGCCTGAGTTCAGGATCCAGGTTTACGTAACGTATGTGGGTCAATGACAAACGTGCTGTACATGTGGAGCTTTCGAACATGTGGCGGTGAATTGTCTGAAGAGAGGGCAGCAACGATTTGAGGAGGGTATGAATCACACAAACAAGTCGGAAGAGGGACAGGAAAGATCTACATTGGAGCAGGAGCCATCTACAAGGTCATGGAGTGATATAGTGGAGGGCAGTGCAGGGACATGTCAAACACTTCCTGCGATGGCTACAGTGGAGCAGCGAGAAATAGCAGAAGAGGAGGAGGGTACAGGGAAGGCCAGCCCCAATATGTCTTTGGAAGGGGTATTGGAGAGCCTCCTAGTCGATACCCTGCCGGAGTTAAGTGCGACAGCAGGAAAAGTCTTGGGGGAAGACAATGAACTAGGTGTTGAAATGGAAGCGGATAGAATGGAGGTACAAGGGTTAGTATGTGAGACGGTGTGTGTGGAAGTGCATGAGCATGAAAGTGGTAAAGGCATGGCAATGTCGGGGGAATCCCGAAAAAGATCGGTAGCCTCATCAGATGGAGAGGATGTATTAACGCCTGCGCAAAGAACATGTAAAAAGCCTTTGGTGGATGTGACAAAGAGGGAAAAGGGAGGGTTGCAATTTAAAGAAGGTGCCAAGGGTGGGAAATGTCAGCCGAGCAGGAGGCACGGGGAAAACTGAAGTGACGCATCCATCAAGGTCGAGAGGTAAACCTTCATTGTTGTTTTCCAGTGTATAAGTATTAATGTAAATGGTATGAGGGCAGAGGTTACAAGAAAGTGGGTGGAGGTGACATTAAGATGTTATGGTGTGCAAGTGGGTTTTTTGCAGGAACATAATTATAGGAATGGAAGAGACTTACATTTGGAAGGATATGATGTATATGCTGGGTCTTCAGGGAGATTAAAGGGAGGGGTTGTGGTAGTGTTAAAGGTGTCAAGCCCTTTTCATTTGATAGCATGGGAGGAGTGTGGGGGGGGACGTATAGTGAAGGTGGATGGAGAATGGGGTGGAATCAGAGTATGCTTTGTAGGGGTTTATATGCTGGCGGAGTTTTCCAGGAAGATTAAGGATGAATTTGTGAATGAATATTTGGTGTATGCCTTAGGAGGTATGCCAGGTGTAGCGATAGTGGGCGGGGATTAGAACTGTGTCATTAGAAATAAAGATGTAGAACCTAGAGGAGCGGTATGGGTTGTAAGGGGTCTTAAGAGATGTATTGAATAGTGTGGGGTTGAAGGACGTGGTAGGTGGGGGGAGAGGGTGGAGCACACATACTTTTGTAAGTGTTATACAGCCAGATTGGATAGGATATATGGGTCAGATCAGGTAGTGGCTGAAGGTGTGCAAACGATAGATGTAGGGTTTTCAAACCATAGAGGTGTTCTAGTAGATGTAAGTTGGGAAGGGGCGGTTACATGGTATAGGGGCTACTGGAAATTAAATGTGAAGTTGTTGGGTGGGGAGGACAAACAGGTAAGTTTTGCACAATGGTGGAAGGGGTTGTGGGAGCAAGATAAGAGGCAGATTGAGTCGGGAGAAAGTATAATAGTGTGGTGGAAAAAAGTGGCAAAAGTGGGTATAAAAGGTTTTTATACAAGGTTGGGGAGAGAGGAGGCAGTTGGTCGTTTGGGTTGCAAAAGTACATAGAGGGGCTCTTGTCCAGATGTTCCAAGAAGAATGGACCCAATGCAGTGCAGGAGATAAGGGGATTGAAAGAAAGGCTGAGAGAGATACAGAATGAAGGATTTGATGCTTGTCGTTTGAAGGCAGGGATGGATGATCTATTATGGGGAGATAGGCCTTCAAAGTATGTTTTGAGCAAATGTAGGAAAAGGAGGGAAGGTATGACGGTAAACTGCATAGAAGTGGAGGAGAGGTTGGAGAGTTATGTGCAGGGGCAAAAATTAAGGATGACTGAGGCGATGGGTGTCTATGTGGACAAATGGTTCAAGAGGTATTGGAGAAGGGATAGGGTAGGCATAACAGAGAGAAGCACGATTATGGAGGGAATAAGAGCAAAGGTGGGAGAGAGGGAACGAGTAAGCATGGAAGGTCCTATTAGTGAGAAAGAGGTATGGGAGGTGGTGGATGGGTTAAGTAAGGGAAAGGCTCCAGGGATAGACGGAATAGTTAATGACTTATATAGGATACATTGGAATGTATTGAGGGAATGTTTGGTATGGCTATTAAATACAATGAAGGAGGAGGGATGCTTAGGAACTGATCAATGCACGGATGTGGTGGTGTTAGTTAAAAAAGGGGGAACAGGAGTAACTATGAGTAATTACAGGCCTTTAGCAATGATGAATGCGGATTATAAGATTTTTGCGAAAGTATTGGGAAATAGGTTGAAAAGAGTGCTAGGAGGAGTAATTGAGGAAGGGCAGTGTGGGATACCCGGGAAAAGCATGATCAGAGGTCACGAAAGAATTAAAAAGTATATAAAGGGCAGCATAGAGGGGGTGGGGTATTAGCATTAGATTGGAGACGGGCATATGCCAGTGTGGAGAGGGAGGTGCTCTATGAAATTATGCGACATCAGGGGTTTGGGGAGGAAGTGGTAGGATGGGTTGAAACAGTGTTTAAGGGGGCATGTGTATGAGTGCAGGTGAATGGTCATGTGGGGAGGATGGTAAAAATGGAAAAGGGATTAAGGCAGGGATGCCCTCTGTCGCAAAGTCTATTTGCATGTATGCAAGATCCATTCTACAGACTAGTCAAGGAGGGTGTGTGGGGAGAGGGGAGGGAGGGGGTAGAGGAAGTGAGTGAGGCGCCAGGGATAGTGGGATACGTTGACGATACTACTGTGCTCATAGTCAACGTAGAGGGACTGGTCAATATGGGACGTATAATAGGTTTTTTTTGTAGAGCAATGAGAATGAGGGTAAATGGGGCCAAATCGTGATTATTGGAGGTAGGTAGGTGGGTGGGGAAGAGGTTGGGCGAGAGGCATGGGTGGTTAATAGTGGAAAAAATTAAGATATGTGGAGTAATATATATGAGTAATGAAGAGGAAGTGCGATGTGTGAATTCAGGTAGGATAGTGAAAATAGCAATGGATAGATTGAACATATGGAGGACAGGGGATCTCACATTACAGCAGAGTGATAGTGGTAAATACATTGATATATAGTAAGATTTGGCATGTTGCGGTGATATACCCATTATTGCAAGAAGACGTACACACGTTGGAGGTTAAAGTGTTTCGATACATTTGGGTGTTTGGAAAACCATGGATTAGAAGGGAAATAGTTAGAAACAGAGTGGAAATGGGGGTTTGAGGCTAATAGCGATAGAACGTAGATTAGTATGTATGTTAAAAGATGTGTTATATGTGGGGGTGGGGTAGAGGCGGGATGGGAGGGTCAAGTGGCAGAAGACTTAGGTAGGTGGTGGGGAGGCAAGATGTTGAGGCAGTGTTGGGACCTCCTGAGAAATATGATGGTGATAAAAAATTCTCATAAGTTAGCTGGAAGTGCCATGGAGAAAATTGGGTGGGGTAGAGGTGTAGTAGGTGTAGGGGAATACCCTATGTATGATTGGAGTAATATTTGGTAGGGATTAAAGGGTTTGATGTTGAGTTCCAGAGATAGGGAACTTATATATAGATTTTTACATGGGGCGGTGGCATCGAAAGCAGCTTTATTTAGGATGGGTATAGTTAAAGACGGGAGTTGTGACAGGTGTGGGAAACAGGAAACCGGGTTGCATGCAATATATTTTTGTGAGGATTTAGGGTTGGTAAGAGAATGGATAGGCAGAGTATTAAGAAATATGGGGGGGGGGGTGGCATAACAGTATTACGGGTAATAAGTTTGGATATAAATGGAATGAGTCAACAGGTGAGAAGGGGATTAATGCACTTAATGGTAGACTATGTGTGCATGTCATGGAGATTAAAAACCACTGGGGTAAGGGAGCGTATCAGGGTGATTGCAGGAAGTATGATTAGAACAAGAAATAGGAATAGGAGTGTGTATGGGGGAAGATGGGAGGTTTTCTCTGAGGAATACAAAGAGATGAGCTTAGGGGAATTATTGGGAGCGTAGGATATAATGTTTGTAAAAGGGCTTGACATGGAGGGGGGTACAATGGGGGAAGTTAGGGAGAGGAGGGTTTGCTGGGTGGTGGTACATGCAGAATGTATGGGTGGTAAGGAAGGAAATAGGATTAAACAAGGGGGGGTAGCGAATGTGGAGTGTGTAAGTAAGGGAATAAGGAAGTAGAGGAATAAGGGGGGGAAGGAAAGGGTGGATGGATGACAAAATTTTTTGATGCAAAAGGGGTGACGGATGATGAAAAGCGGAGGGAAGGGGTAGTGTATGTGGAGGTGGTAAATTACTAAAACAGACGGACGAGACAGACGAATTGAATTCATTAACGTAAGGGTAAAATGAAGGTTTACTTCGCATAAAGCAGGATAGGTGAGGCGGAGGCGTTATGTAGCATATGTGCTATGCCAAGGCAATAATCAGCGAAAGTAGTGTGGATGGGAAGCCGTTGTAAGTGTAATGTCGAGTCTGTATACCTCAGTTGAAAAATATTAATATTAACAACGGTGTTATAAGCTATCGGTGGATGAAATACCGCATCACTGTAAGGAGCTATAGAATAGTAACTACGAAGTTTGCAGTCAGGGTGAAAGTGGAAGTGTGTATGTAGGTATGGAAGATGAAAGGAGTATCGTTTTGCAGAAGATGTTATGACAAAAATATATGTAATAATTTATACAGAGCAACAGATTATCATATATGTCGAGTGTACTGGTACACGGGGATTGAGATGAATAAAGATTTATGTATGAACATACCAGGATATACACAATGTATTGGAGATGGTGCACAGCAATACCTTGGAGGTATGTAAATCGGAGAAAGGTTTTGGGGGTAAAATTGGTGGTATAATATATTGGTACAGAAGACGTAAATAAATGTATGTAATGAGAGAATATGTGCATGTTGATGAAGCATTGAAAGTGCAGGGAAGAAATTTTGAATAAAATGTTGTATTATTAGGTTAGGGAATAATTTTATTTAATAGTTGTTGTATGTGCTTATTGCATAGTACAATGCAAAGGAAAGCATAGAGTAAACATGGCACGGAGGTGTTGAGTACCAATAAAAGAGGATGATATATTTATACCGTGGGTGTATATATATAGTTGTGAATATAATTATAATGTCTGTCAAATGAACAGAAGCATAGGAGAGGGCAAGATGGAGATACTGCACAGTAGAAAATTTAATGGCTCATGTGTTGTAGTCCTCAGTTCCATGGGACCAATCTGTATGTAGTAATTTTGATTATGTAGACTGGAAATGATGGCATTTCGATATATGTATAAAAATCATGGCTTATATACATTATATATTTTTATGCTCTGTATATACATGTTTCTTAAATAAAAAAATAATACCCACATGGGACTTTTTAAATATAAGAGACTACCTTTTGGAATTTCCTCATCTGGTATTTTCCAAAAACTTATTTCCCAAGTGTTTGTTAAATTGGCAGGGGAAGCATCCTATTTGGATGATATCATAATATGTGGCGCCACAGAAGCTGAGCATGATGTTAGACTCAGGCAGGTGTTGAGTATTTTACAAGAGCATAATATAGTACTGAATAAGAATATGTCAGTGTTGAATATCTGGGGTATGAAATTTCAGGGGAAGGTATTAAACCTTCTTCTAAGAAGGTGGAGGCTCTTGTGAATTTACCTTCACCTACGTCCGTAGAAGTTCAGTCCTTTGTGGGGATGGTGACATATTATTGTAAATTCATAAAAAACTTTTCTTTAATTTTGGCACCATTGTATGATTTATTAAAAAAGTGGGCTACATTTGAGTGGTGTTCAGTGGAAGAGGAGGCTGCTCAAAGGATTAAAAAACAATTAGTGTTCAGCTTTGTTGACTAATTTTACAGGACTGCAAAAGTCTTTGGCCAGTGCTCTTATGGTGCAATAGTGCACACATTGCATGCAAAATAAATAGCTGGAAAAGTGGGCAGATAGAGTTCTAGCTTTTTAACAGAGTGTAAAGACTAATAGTAAACAAAGTTAAGTTAGAAGATGGCACAATGAAAAGTTCCCATATTTTCCCCTCATCTTCAAATATGACAAACAGAGACATAAACCATCGATCAGCCGGCTGTTGTTCGTACGTTAGACTGCATGCGACCAGCACTTACAGCCTGGTTGATCAGGCCCTGATCCACCTGTAGGCCTGGTCATAGACTGAGCCGTGGGAGCATTGACCCACGGAACACTCCAGGTAGACCCAGATAGAGAGTGCAGTGGGTAAGTTTGGAGTGCCAGAAGTAAATATTGGCCTCTAATTGAACTAGTATGCATAGAAAGAGGTTTGGAAATTGGTAATATATATTTTAAGAAAAAGAGGATAAATAAGTTCATAAGATACGATATAGGGCGTAATTATAACAAGTTGTCAGAGTGTGTTAGGAAATAAAAGGTTGATGGGTAGACTTCTGGATGTGCATGTTTTCAGGAGGGAGGGAGGGAGGGGGTGACAGTATATCAGATCATTATTTAGTAAGTAGATTGAAGCATATAAATATTTGGATAAAAGTATGAAACTTTTCATTGCATTTATGGATTTAGAAATGACATGTGATAGGGTATATAGGGATGTAGTACGACAGATGCTGCATATTTGTGGAATAGTTGGTACGTTTCTTAAAGCTGTTAAAGAGTTTTTATGTTTATAGCGAGGCTCAACTTAAGGTATGTAAAAGAGAGAGACTATTTTCCAGTAAACGTAGGCCTTAGGGATGTGTGATGTGACCATGGTTGTTTAGCATATTTATAGATGGGGTTGTAAAAGAGGTGAACGCTAGGGTGTGAATTAATACGATGTGGGAGTTGTCACAGTTGCATTTTTACCGATGACACGGTGTTTTGGGAGATTCTGAAGAGAAGTTGTAAAGTTGGTAAACGTATTTTAGAGGATATGTACAAGAAGGAAATTAAAAGTGAACATAGGAAAAAGCAAGGTAATGAGAGGATAAAAAAAATAGGACATGAAAGAATGAATATCACACTGGAAGAGGAAATAAATATTTTCATATATTTTGGAGTACACTTGTCGGCGGTTCTATGAGAGATGAGTTGAACTATAGAACTGACAAAGGAAAAAAATGTAGTTGGTGCACTGAGGCATCTGTGGAGATAAAGAACTTTATCTATGGATGCAAAAGGGAAAATGTAATAGAATGAACTGTTGTATGGATGTGCAGCATGAGTTTAAAACTTTGCAGAAAAGAGGCAGTAAGCAACAGACTCACAGGTAAGACCCACAAGGGGTGAGCGGGGAAGTGGGGACAGACGAAGAATAGTTGTAGTGAGGAGTGTGTTGAGTCGTAGAAAAAGACCCCGTGCTAAAACCAGCAACAAGGCATTGTAAAGCAGATGTATACAGCAATATAGAAGTCATGAAAACACAAGCTGGACTGGCGGAATCTTGAGCCTTGTGTATATCTTGATGATGATTGATGACTGGAGGATGGAGGGGCGGCAGGAGGTGGGTAAGACGGCAGCTTCATGGTGATTGGTCGATGGTTTCCTTAATGCACGGAAACCGTTGTCACAGTTCCGTCTGTGAAACTGGGAAAGTGCCACCGACAAAGCCCAATAACAATCCAGTGCTGAAAGTTTGAATCCAATCAGAACAGGCGTTCTCAAGATTTCTCACGACAACCTTTGAGTAAAAAAAAAGAAAAAAAATGTCAAAATATATGTCAAGGGTATATACACGGAGAGGTGCGCATCTCTCAGTGTCTATACAAACAGGTGTATATCTTAGTGTATATGTAGTGAATTGAATTCCTGCTTTAGAGATTAAAGTAATCTTGACTGGTGGTGAGCAGGTGACATGCAGTCGTAATGACCATCGTGTAGTCGACAGGCTTTAAACCAAATTAATCAACCAACCAAAAACTTCAGATACTTTTTTTCGGAGATACATAGATCTCCTACCCCCAGTCTCCCTACCCGCTCCCTCCCTCCCTGGCTGCCCTCCAGCACTCCTGCTTCTCTCTTACTCCCTCCTGCATCTCCCTCACTCCTCCCTCCCTCCCTCCTAATTCTCCCTCACTCCTCCCTTCCTCCTGAATCTCCCTCACTCCTCCCTCCCTCCCTCCTAATTCTCCCTCACTCCTCCCTCCCTCCCTCCCTCCTAATTCTCCCTCACTCCTCCCTCCCTCCTAATTCTCCCTCACTCCTCCCTCCTCCCTCCCTCCCTCCTAATTCTCCCTCACTCCTCCCTCCTCCCTCCCTCCCTCCTAATTCTCCCTCACTCCTCCCTCCTCCCTCCCTCCCTCCTAATTCTCCCTCACTCCTCCCTCCTCCCTCCCTCCCTCCTAATTCTCCCTCACTCCTCCCTCCCTCCCTCCCTTCCTCCTGCATCTCCCTCACTCCTCCCTCCTAATTCTCCCTCACTCCTCCCTTCCTTCTGCATCTCCCTCACTCCTCCCTCCCTCCCTCCCTAATTCTCCCTCACTCCTCCTCCCTCCCTCCCTCCTAATTCTCCCTCACTCCTCCCTCCCTCCCTCCTAATTCTCCCTCCTCCTCCCTCCTCCCTCCTAATTCTCCCTCCCTCCCTTCCTCCTGCATCTCCCTCACTCCTCCCTCCCTCCTTCCTCCTGCATCTCCCTCACTCCTCCCTCCCTCCTAATTCTCCCTCACTCCTCCCTCCCTCCCTCCTAATTCTCCCTCACTCCTCCCTCCCTCCCTCCTATTCTCCCTCACTCCTCCCTCCCTCCTCCATCTCCTCCTCACTCCTCCTCCCTCCCTTCCTCCTGCATCTCCCTCACTCCTCCCTTCCTCCTGCATCTCCCTCCTCCTCCCTCCCTCCCTCCTAATTCTCCCTCCTCCTCCCTCCCTTCCTCCTAAATTTCCCTCACTCCTCCCTTCCTCCTGCATCTCCCTCACTAACTACCTCCTGCTTCTCCCTCCTCCCTCCTGCATCTCCTTCACTCCCTGTCTCTTGCTTCTCCCTTACTTCCTCCCGCCTGCTTCTCCCTCCTGCTTATTCCTCCCTCCTGCTTCTACTTCACTCCATCCTGCTTCTCCCTCACCCCCTCCTGTTTCTCCCTCACTCCCTCATGTTTCTCCTTCACTCCCTCCTGCTTCTCTCTCACTCCTGCTTCTCCCTCCCTCCTGCTTCTTCCTCCCTTCTGCTTCTTCCTCCCTCCTGGTTCTCCCTCACTCACACCCTCCTGTTTCTCCCTTACTCACTCCCTCCTGCTTCTTCCTCCCTCCTGGTTCTCCCTCACTCACAACCTCTTGCTTCTCCTTTCCTCCCGCTTCTCCCTCACTCCCTCCTGCTTCTTCCTCACTTCCTTCTGTTTCTCCCTCACTCACACCCTCCTGCTTCTTCCTTACTCACTCCCTCCTGCTTCTTCCTCCCTCCTGGTTCTCCCTCACTCACAACCTCTTGCTTCTCCCTTACTCCTTCCTTCCTGCAGCTTCTCCCTCACTCCTGCTTCTTCCTCACTTCCTTCTGCTTCTCCCTCACTCACACAGTCCTGCTTCTCTTACTCTATCCTGCTTCTCCCTCCCTCCCTCCTGCTTCTTCCTCACTCCCTCCTGCTTCTTCCTCACTCCCTCCTGCTTCTTCCTCACTCCCTCCTGCTTCTCCCTACCTCCCTCCTGCTTCTCCCTCCCTCCTGCTTCTCCCTACCTCCCTCCTGCTTCTCCCTCACTCTCTCCTGCTTCTAACTCACTCTCTCCAGCTTCTCCCTCCCTCCTGCTTCTTCCTCACTCCCTCCTGCTTCTCCCTCCCTCCCTCCTGCTTCTCCCTCCCTCCCTCCTGCTTCTCCCTCACCCTCTCCTGCTTCTCACTCCCTCCCTCCTGCTTCTCCCTCCCTCCCTTCTGCTTCTCCCTCACTCTCTCCTGCTTCTAACTCACTCTCTCCTGCTTCTCCCTCCCTCCCTCCTGCTTCTCCCTCCCTTCCTCCTGCTTCTCCCTCCCTCCCTCCTGCTTCTTCCTCACTCCCTCCTGCTTCTCCCTCCCTCCTGCTTCTCCCTCGCTCCCTCCTACTTCTTCCTGTTGCTAACCCTGAACTAATCTGTTTATTTAAACATTTAGTATTTTTAATATTGTGTATATTTTTTTTATATTTTATTGAAAACACAATTATAACATATATATAACTCTTAAAAAACAAGAGAAAATATACAATAAAGTGTAAAATTAAGTCTAAGCAATCGTCCCAAACACTGGGTACAAGATATACATGGTGCAAACAGTATAAATGTAATAACTCGACACAACCACACACTACTAAAACAAAACCCCCTTACAGACCACACCTCTGTCATACCAACTCACCTCACACACTCCCAACGAAATAATCCTAACTGTTGATGCCACATGCCCAACATACCCACATCCTCCAGGGATGCCCACAATACATTACAAAATGAGAAGAGCAATGACTATAAAACACACAACCACAACTCGTAGGAACCATGTATAAATTACATAGTACATTACAATACGGTAAATCAGTGTCTACTGTCAGAAATACAGCAACATCACGATAAACACATAATTCATCGGCGGGACACATCACGCAGATGCCACACCTGCTCGCCGATGCTGAAGACTCACCTGTGAGCAGAGATACAATGCACCCTACACAACCTACACCACAGAGCGCACACCCTTATCACACTATATACATTATGAGAACCCCAACGGGTCTCGAGACCAACACGGCCATGTCTCAAAACGACACAAGCGTGACATCAATACAAAACCACACATCAAATCCCAAACAATCACACAATCCCCAGCAATCACAGTCATTGTCTCACAATACCCCTTCCCGTTAGACCAGCCCGTCGGATACCCCTGACACTCACAAAGACCACAAGACCCTCATGTTGAAGTTCCTGTAACCCACAGGAAAATCCCTCACCCACCTTCCCCCATATAGGTACCTATTTTGGCACTTCGTTCTATAAAAGCCTGCGGCCAGTGCCATCCGTCATTCACTAACCCCTTTATCCCCTCATAGCCCATGAAATGAAAACAAAATCTGCTATCACATATGCCACTGCTCTCTGAACCTCCACCCCCACTCCTCCCACATCCAAACTGAGCGCCCTCAACACCGACAATATCCCCCCCACTAAGCAAATCACATGCCCCAACCATTCCCTCACGACACCTAAACGCTCATAAAAATATACACTATGAAATGCAGTTTCATCCTCCCCACAAGCTTGACACACCCCATCCACCCTAAGGCCTCTATTACGTAAAACCACTCCCGACGGTAAGATCCCGTGCAGAAACTGGAAAACCTCCTGCACACATGGTCGAACCCGCAATCTCCTTAACCTCCCCTAAATATCCTTCCAAGCATACAGAGGGTACACCCCTTCCACCCCCGCCACCTCCCGTGACCTCACCACCTTCTCAATGGTCCTGACCCTCATATGTGTTGAATCCCTAACAATTAGTAAGACCCTTAACATGTCCACAAGAATCGTTGTGTCATCCACGTAACCCACTATGCTAGAACTCTCAACACCCAGATCTTCCCTTCCCTGCACCCGCACAGATTCCTCTACAGCCCTATAAAATGGGTCCTGCAGGCACGCGAACAACATTTGTGATAGTGGGCAACCCTGACGTAAACCCCTACCCATCCTAACACGCTGCCCCACCCTCCCATTCACCTGCACACACATACATGCTCCCCAGTACAAAGTACGTGCCCAACTCACCATATCCTTACCAAACCTCTGCCACCTCATAATGCTCCACAACGCTTCATGTTCCACACTATCATATGCCGCCCTCCAATCCAGCGCTAACACCCCCCCCCCTCCTTCTGCCTACTCTCAATAAACTCCCGAATGACCCCATGCCCCGACACCCCATATTGACTCCAAACAATATTCTTATCTATGACCCTTTTCAATCGATTGCCTAATATTTTTGCAAATAACTTATAGTCTGCACACATAAGTGAAATGGTCCTATAGTCCCTCACCGTCGTCTGACTATTCCCATTTGGCACCAGAACCACAATAGCCGTAGACTGTGAATCCCCCAAGACACCCCCCCGTCTTCATGACATTTAACAACCTCACTAAAAACCCCTTTAAAACTCCCCAATGCCTTACCCCTGCTCATACCCATCAAGGCAGTCCATACTTCATCCTCCACGATATCACCACTCAACCCCTCCCTATCCCCCCTCTCAAGTCCACATTGCACCCAACCTCCTATATCCCTTAAAGCCTCCTCCTGCACACCTCCACTCCTCATATACAACCCATACCACCCATCCACATACCGCCCCATACCCTCTATAGTTACCAACTCTTGCCCCACCCTATACCCCCCCATTGCCTCATGCACACACAACCCTACTATTTCCGTAGCTCTGTGCCGACATGCCTGCCCTCACAGGACACATGCTGATGGCCTGTCACCCCATACCACCTCCTCTAACCCACGCACCACCCTTGCTGCATCAAACCTTTTATTTAGCAAAACCCTAATATTATCCTTCAACCCTTCTATTTCCACAATAGGGTAACCCGCACTACCGCCCCTCTCCCATAACAATCCCTTAACTGTCCCTCCAGATACCTAATAAGTCCATACGCAAACTGATTATCCTCCCTCCCCCATCTAACATAGAAGTCCCTCATCTTGCCCTTAGCCACATTATCCCACCAAATCAACAAATCCCCATCCACACGCACCTCGGACCACAACCTGTCCCACAAACCCTCAAACGTATCCCTCCCCACCCCCTCTTGCAGCAACCGGACATTTAATTTCCAATAACTCCTGTACCTGCGAGGCAGTCCCTCCCACCCCAAGTCCACCAAAACCTCCCTGTGGTCCGAAAAAACCACATCCAACACACGCACCCTCCTCACTTCCACTCTCCTAGTCACGTATAACCGGTCCAGCCTTGCAGCATATCCCCTCCTCACGAATGTGTGTTCTACTTCCCATGCAGCACCCCCCCACATCCACCAACCCCACACCATTTAACAGATCCCCCAGCAAAACTGAATACCCCACCCCCCTTGGTTCCATATCCCTGCGACGTGTCACACAGTTCCAATCACCACCCACCACCACAATCGCAGATAGCGATCATAGGTGATAAACTAACACATCCCTCACAAAATCATTCTTTACCCTGCTATCCCCCTCCGCTGGTTCATAAATACACACAAAGGACACCCTATCCCTCCCCCATGATCCATCCACCAGTATTACCCGCCCCTCCCCCTCCTCACTGTGATGAAGAACAAACAGGCTAGTCTTCCTTATTAATATAGCCACACCCTTTTTCAATCTCAATGAGTGTGCAGTGTAAACGGTGTATCCTTCTATCAGTAACTGACATCCATGGTTGTGGTTGTGTTCCTGCACAAAAACCATGTCTATACTATACCTCACCAAATACTCACGAAACCATTCACACTTCATCTTATCACACAAACCATTAATATTTATAGTAAAGCACTGGAAACCGACAGAGGGGGTTTTCCTTTAGGCACTGGCACTGCTCGATCCCCTTTCCCCCGAGCACCACCACGGTCACCCCCACCTTTCATGGGTCTCTGTCCCTTGGGACCACCATCACCCCTCGCTACGTATGCCCACATCTTTTTGCCCGGACGTTGTGCTGGTGTTAGCACATCGTCCATATCAGATTGGGCCGCTCTCTTCCATGACACACTTTCCTCCTCCATACCCACTTCCTGGAGGCTATCAATGTGCACCTCCGCCTCCACTTGATGCAGCCACCCTGCGGCCGAGGCACGAGCCTCAGGGAATCCAACCACCTCAGCGTCCCTGTCCTCTGCCGACTCCAAGTCAGCTGCAGTTCCTTCCATACAAACCTGACCTGGGGTGTGCAACAGGTCCTGCAACACCATAGCAAATGAGGCCTCCACAACCCTCTCATCAGCCGGTGACACTCTTCCTATGTCTCCAGGGTCCTGGCCTGATGGTCTTGTAACCCCTGGTAAGGTCGCACAGCCATCCTCTAACGACTCCGACCTATCCACCTCAGCACTCCAACCCGCACTCGACGTACGGTTTTCCATCCCATTCTCCTCCTCACGGTGTACTGAAGACTCCCGTCGACATCCAGCATCCTTTTGGCCCGTCCTTCTACCACACTGCACAGCCATATGGTCATAGGCCCCACACAACCTACAGGTGCGACGTTGCCCAGCGTAGTTAACCATCACCTGAGTCCTGAATTCATCCAACTGTATGTAGGATGGGATGGGATGGCATAATGTCATTTTTAATGTAAACATTCCCTCCAGCAGACCTTCAAACATCCCTTCTGACCACCTTCCTACCGTTGCAGTATGTACTGTTCCATATCTTTCAAAAATTGATCTCAAATGAGACTCATCCGCCTCAAATGGGACGTTTCGAATTTTTACCCAGATGTAGTACCTGGATACGTCGTGAAGACACACCATCACTGCCAAGTTCAAGTCCACAGGGACCTCCTGAAACCTGGCAACGACCCTCTCATATACATCGGCATTGCGAAGCTTAACGAATATCCTATATGCACCATTTAAAGCCACACCATACAAATCGTCATTCTCCAATCCGAAGGTGTCTCTTATAATGGCAGGCAGTAGAACAGGAGCATTCTGGCCCAACACAGCCCCACGAATCATCTGAATACACACTGTGTTTACTCGGCGACGACCCATCTGAAAACGACAATGTCACAAGGCGCTGGTAGAGGCAGGCTGTTCGCACGTCCGCTCGACTCCAAGGTTGAGCGACGAATGTGTATATTTTATTATCATAATTGTATATTGGAGATATTTCCGTTATTAGCTAAAATAAAAATATCTTACTTTATACTATTATTTGATTTAGCTATGTCTTAGGTAGGATGCAACATTTATATTTTATGTTTGAGAGTTGTGGTTGGCTCTCCACAAGGAAAAATGTTTGGCTAACTATCGGCTCACTGGTTTACCTGCCGGTGTCTACGGTACCACTGTGAGTCAACGTCATCACACCCAGTGTTTGGGCTGTGGGGGTTGACCTCAGGCAGTTACTGACCTCTCATGGGAGACATCAAGTTCTCTCCCCGGTGGTTGATTTCCTTTCTTAGTTGATTTCCTTTACTAAGTCTGTCACTTGCGAGTTTTTACATACTCTAGTGAATTAATGGTTCAGCTTACTGAATAAGTCTTGGTAACTATTGTTAGGTTACCTGGTGGTTGAGATAATAGGTGAAGATAGTACAAAGTCCGAACTTATAAGGTTGATATATCAATATTAATATGCTGGTTGATATATCAGTATTAATATGCTGGTTGATATATCAGTATTAATATGCTGGTTGATATATCAGTATTAATATGCTGGTTGATATATCAGTATTAATATGCTGGTTGATATATCAGTATTAATATGCTGGTTGATATATCAGTATTAATATGCTGGTTGATATATCAGTATTAATATGCTGGTTGATATATCAGTATTAATATGCTGGTTGATATATCAGTATTAATATGCTGGTTGATATATCAATATTAATATGCTGGTTGATATATCAGTATTAATATGCTGGTTGATATATCAGTATTAATATGCTGGTTGATATATCAGTATTAATATGCTGGTTGATATATCAGTATTAATATGCTGGTTGATATATCAGTATTAATATGTTGGTTGATATATCAGTATTAATATGCTGGTTGATATATCAGTATTAATATGCTGGTTGATATATCAGTATTAATATGCTGGTTGATATATCAGTATTAATATGCTGGTTGATATATCAGTATTAATATGCTGGTTGATATATCAGTATTAATATGCTGGTTGATATATCAGTATTAATATGCTGGTTGATATATCAGTATTAATATGCTGGTTGATATATCAGTATTAATATGCTGGTTGATATATCAGTATTAATATGCTGGTTGATATATCAGTATTAATATGCTGGTTGATATATCAGTATTAATATGCTGGTTGATATATCAGTATTAATATGCTGGTTGATATATCAGTATTAATATGCTGGTTGATATATCAGTATTAATATGCTGGTTGATATATCAGTATTAATATGCTGGTTGATATATCAGTATTAATATGCTGGTTGATATACTATCAGTATTAATATGCTGGTTGATATAGATCTTTATAGTTAATAAAGTTATATAATGTACGTACCAAGAGAGAATTAAGACGAGTTTTGTAACACTCCCTCCTGTTTCTATCTCACTCCCTTCTGCTTCTCCCTCACTCCCTTCTGCTTCTCCCTCACTCCCTTCTGCTTCTCCCTCACTCCTGCTTCTCCCTCAATCCTGCTTCTCCCTCACTCCCTCCTGCTTCTCCCTCACTCCTGCTTCTCCCTCAATCCTGCCTCTCCCTCACTCTCTCCTGCCTCTCTCACTCCCTCTTGCTTCTCTCTCACTCCCTCTTGCTTCTCCCTCCCTCCCTCCTGCTTCTCCCTCCCTCCTACTTCTCCCTCACTCCTGCTTCTCTTCACTCCTCTCTCCTGCTTCTCCCTCACTCCCTCCCTCCTGCTTCTCCTCACTCTCTCCTGCCTCTCTCTCACTCCTCTTGCTTCTCTCACTCCTCTTGCTTCTCTCTCACTCCTCTTGCTTCTCCCTCCCTCCCTCCTGCTTCTCCCTCCCTCCTACTTCTCCCTCACTCCTGCTTCTCTCTCACTCCCTCTCTCCTGCTTCTCCCTCACTCCCTCCCTCCTGCTTCTCCCTCACTCTCTCCTGCCTCTCTCTCACTCCCTCCTGCTTCTCTCTCACTCCCTCCTGCTTCTCTCTCACTCATTCCTGCTTCTCCCTCCCTCCCTCCTGCTTCTCCTCCCTCCCTCCTGCTTCTCCTCCTCCTCCTGCTTCTCCCCCACTCCCTCTTGCTTCTCCCTCCCTCCCTCCTGCTTCTCCCTCCCTCATTCCTGCTTCTACCTCACTCCCTTCTGCTTCTTTCTCTCCCCTGCTTCCTCCCTACCTCCTGCTTCTCCCTCACTCTCCTGCTTTTCCCTCACTCTCTCCTGCTTCTCCCTCACTCCCTCCTGCTTCGCCCTCACTTCCCCCTGCTTCTCCCTCACTCCCTCCTGCTTCTCTCTCACTCCCTCCCTCCTGCTTCTCCCTCACTCCCACCCTCCTGCTTCTCCTCACTCCCTCCTGCTTCTCCCTCAATCCCTCCTTCTGCTTCTCCCTCCCTCCTGCTTCTCCTCATCCTGCTTCTCCTCACTCCTCCTGCTACTCCCTCCCTCCTCCTGCTTCTCCCTCACTCCTCCTGCTTCTCCTCACTCCCTATTGTTACTCCCTCCTTCCTGCTTGTCCCTCCCTCCTCCTCCTGCTTGTCCCTCACTCCTCCCTCCTGCTACTCCCTCCTCCTCTTGCTTCTCCCTCACTCCTCCTGCTCCCCCCTCCTCCCTCCCTCCTCCTGCTTCTCCCTCCCTCCCTCCTGCTTCTCCTCACTTCTCCTGCTTCTCCCTCACTCCCTCCTGCTTCTCCCTCCCTCCCTCCTGCTTCTCCCTCACTCCATCCCTTCTGCTTCTCCCTCCCTCCTGCTACTCCCTCCCTCCTGCTTCTCTCCCTCCCTCCCTTCTGCTTCTCCCTCCCTCCCTCCCTCCTGCTACTCCCTCCTTCCCTCCTGCTACTCCCTCCCTCCTGCTTCTCTCACTCCCTCCCTTCTGCTTCTCCCTCCCTCCCTCCCTCCTGCTACTCCCCTCCTCCTCCCCTGCGGGACTTATTTCCTAGACTCATCAGGATTTAAAAAGAAAGAAAAAATTTCTCATCAAGATGGAACATTTGCTTCTCATCGTCTGAGAATAATTTGTTTTACTTGTGTTGTAATTGATGCCACCCCTGTGCCACCCTTGTGCCACCACAGTGCCACCATTGTGCCACCACTGTGCCACCACTGTGTCACCCCTGTGCCACCACTGTGTCACCCTTGTGGCAGCCCTGTGTCTCCTTTATGTAACTCGTGTCGCCCCTATGAGACCCCTGTGCCACACCTGGGCCACCTCTGTGCCACCCCTGTGTCACCACAGTGTCACACCTGTGTCACCCCTGTTTCACCCTTTTGTCACCCCTGTCACCACTGTGCCACCCCTGTGCCACCCATCACCACTGTGCCACCCTTCACCACAGTGTCACCTCTGCCACCGCAGTATCACCCCTGTGTCTCCCCGGTGCCACCCCTGTGTCAACCCTGTGCCACCCTTGTGCGACCCCTGTACCACCCCTGTGCCACCCGTGTCATCCCTGTGCCACCTCAGTGCCACCAATTTGTCACCCCTGTGTCACCCTTGTCACCTTTGTGCCACCCCTGTGTCACCACTGTGCCACCCCTGTCACAACTGTGCGACCCTAGTGTCCCCCGTGCCACCCCTGTGTCACCCATATGTCACCCCTGTGCCACTTCAGTGCCACTAATGTGTCACACCTGTCACCCTTGTAACCTTTAGGCCATCACTGTGCCACCACTGTCCCTCCCATGTGTCACCGTTGTGCTGCTCCTGTGTCACCCCTGTGTTGCTCCTGTGTCACCCATGTGTTGCTCCTGTGTCACTTGTGCTGCTCCTGTGTAATCTCTGTGCTGCTCCTGTGTCACTTGTGCTGCTTCTGTGTCACTTGTGCTGCTGCTGTGTCACCCCTGTGCTGCTCCTGTGTCACTCTTGTGTCACCCCTGTGCTGCTGCTGTGTCACTTGTGCTGTTGCTGTGTCAATCTTATGATGCTCCTGTGTCACCCCTGTGCTGCTCCTGTGTCACTCTTGTGCTGCTCCTGTGTCACTCTTGTGCTGCTCCTGTGTCACTCTTGTGCTGCTCCTGTGTCACTCTTGTGCTGCTCCTGTGTCACTCTTGTGCTGCTCCTGTGTCATCCTTGTGCTGCTCCTGTGTCACCCATGTGCTGCTCTTGTGTCACACATGTGCTGCTCCTGTGTCACTCTTGTGCTGCTCCTGTGTCACCCCTGTGCTGCTCCTGTGTCACTCTTGTGCTGCTCCTGTGTCACTCTTGTGCTGCTCCTGTGTCACTCTTGTGCTGCTCCTGTGTCACTCTTGTGCTGCTCCTGTGTCACTCTTATGCTGCTCCTGTGTCACTCTTGTGCTGTTCCTGTGTCACTCTTGTGCTGCTCCTGTGTCACTCTTGTGCTGCTCCTGTGTCACTCTTGTGCTGCTCCTGTGTCACCCATGTGCTGCTCCTGTGTCACCCCTGTGCTGTTCCTGTGTCACTCTTGTGCTGCTCCTGTGTCACTCTTGTGCTGCTCCTGTGTCACCCTTGTGCTGCTCCTGTGTCGCTCTTGTGCTGCTCCTGTGTCACTCTTGTGCTGCTCCTGTGTCAGTCTTGTGCTGCTCCTGTGTCACCCCTTTGCTGCTCCTGTGTCGCTCTTGTGCTGCTCCTGTGTCACTCTTGTGCTGCTCCTGTGTCACTCTTGTGCTGCTCCTGTGTCATTCTTGTGCTGCTCCTGTGTCACTCTTGTGCTGCTCCTGTGTCACCCTTATGCTGCTCCTGTGTCAGTCTTGTGCTGCTCCTGTGTCACTCATGTGCTGCTCCTGTGTCACTCATGTGCTGCTCCTGTGTCACTCTTGTGCTGCTCCTGTGTCACCCTTATGCTGCTCCTGTGTCACACATGTGCTGCTCCTGTGTCACCCATGTGCTGCTCCTGTGTCACCCTTGTGCTGCTCCTGTGTCGCTCTTGTGCTGCTCCTGTGTCACCCCTGTGCTGCTCCTGTTTCACTCTTGTGCTGCTCCTGTGTCACTCTTGTGCTGCTCCTGTGTCACCCCTGTGCTGCTCCTGTGTCGCTCTTGTGCTGCTCCTGTGTCACTCTTGTGCTGCTCCTGTGTCACTCTTGTGCTGCTCCTGTGTCACCTGTGTGCTCCTGTGTCATCCTTGTGCTGCTCCTGTGTCATCTTGTGCTGCTCCTGTGTCACTCTTGTGCTGCCCTGTGTCACTTTGTGTGCTCCTGTGTCGCTCTTGTGCTGCTCCTGTGTCACTCTTGTGTGCTCCTGTGTCACCCTGTTGCTCCTGTGTCGCTCTTGTGCTGCTCCTGTGTCACCCCTGTGCTGCTCCTGTTTCACTCTTGTGCTGCTCCTGTGTCACTCTTGTGCTGCTCCTGTGTCACTCTTGTGCTGCTCCTGTGTCACCCTTGTGCTGCTCCTGTGTCGCTCTTGTGCTGCTCCTGTGTCACCCCTGTGCTGCTCCTGTGTCGCTCTTGTGCTGCTCCTGTGTCACTCTTGTGCTGCTCCTGTGTCACTCTTGTGCTGCTCCTGTGTCACCCTTGTGCTGCTCCTGTGTCGCTCTTGTGCTGCTCCTGTGTCATTCTTGTGCTGCTCCTGTGTCACTCTTGTGCTGCTCCTGTGTCACTCTTGTGCTGCTCCTGTGTCGCTCTTGTGCTGCTCCTGTGTCACTCTTGTGCTGCTCCTGTGTCACCCCTGTGCTGCTCCTGTGTCACTCTTGTGCTTCTCCTGTGTCACTCTTGTGCTGCTCCTGTGTCACTCTTGTGCTGCTCCTGTGTCGCTCTTGTGCTGCTCCTGTGTCACTCTTGTGCTGCTTCTGTGTCACCCTTGTGCTGCTCCTGTGTCACCCTTGTGCTGCTCCTGTGTCATTCTTGTGCTGCTCCTGTGTCACCCTTGTGCTGCTCCTGTGTCACCCTTGTGCTGCTCCTGTGTCATTCTTGTGCTGCTCCTGTGTCACCCTTGTGCTGCTCCTGTGTCACCCTTGTGCTGCTCCTGTGTCACCCTTGTGCTGCTTCTGTGTCACCCTTGTGCTGCTTCTGTGTCACCCCTGTGCTGCTTCTATGTCGCTCTTGTGCTGCTCCTGTGTCGCTCTTGTGCTGCTCCTGTGTCACTCTTGTTCTGCTCCTGTGTCACTCTTGCGTCACCCCTGTGCTGCTGCTGTGTCAATCTTATGGTGCTCCTGTGTCACCCCTGTGCTGCTCCTGTGTCACTCTTGTGCTGCTCCTGTGTCACTCTTGTGCTGCTCCTGTGTCATCCCTGTGCTGCTCCTGTGTCACTTGTGCTGCTCCTGTGTATCCTTGTGCTGCTTCTGTGTCACTCTTGTGCTGCTTCTGTGTCACTTGTGCTGCTCCTGTGTCATCCTTGTGCTGCTCCTGTGTCACTCTTGTGCTGCTCCTGTGTCACTCTTGTGCTGCTCCTGTGTCACTCTTGTGCTGCTCCTGTGTCACTCTTGTGCTGCTCCTGTGTCACCCATGTGCTGCTCCTGTGTCACTCTTGTGCTGCTCCTGTGTCGCACTTGTGCTGCTCCTGTGTCATCCTTGTGCTGCTTCTGTGTCACCCCTGTGCTGCTCCTGTGTCGCTCTTGTGCTGCTCCTGTGTCACTCTTTGCTGCTCCTGTGTCACTCTTGTGCTGCTCCTGTGTCGCCCTTGTGCTGCTCCTGTGTCACTCTTGTGCTGCTCCTGTGTCACTCTTGTGCTGCTCCTGTGTCACTCTTGTGCTGCTCCTGTGTCATCCCTGTGCTGCTCCTGTGTCACTCTTGTGCTGCTCCTGTGTCACTCTTGTGCTGCTCCTGTGTCACTCTTGTGCTGCTCCTGTGTCATCCTTGTGCTGCTCCTGTGTCATCCTTGTGCTGCTCCTGTGTCACTCTTGTGCTGCTCCTGTGTCACTCTTGTGCTGCTCCTGTGTCACTCTTGTGCTGCTCCTGTGTCATCCTTGTGCTGCTCCTGTGTCACTCTTGTGCTGCTCCTGTGTCACTCTTGTGCTGCTTCTGTGTCACCCCTGTGCTGCTCCTGTGTCGCTCTTGTGCTGCTCCTGTGTCACCCTTGTGCTGCTCCTGTGTCACTCTTGTGCTGCTCCTGTGTCACCCTTGTGCTGCTCCTGTGTCACTCTTGTGCTGCTCCTGTGTCACTCTTGTGCTGCTCCTGTGTCACTCTTGTGCTGCTCCTGTGTCACTCTTGTGCTGCTCCTGTGTCACTCTTGTGCTGCTCCTGTGTCACTCTTGTGCTGCTCCTGTGTCACTCTTGTGCTGCTCCTGTGTCGCTCTTGTGCTGCTCCTGTGTCACTCTTGTGCTGTTCCTGTGTCACTCTTGTGCTGCTCCCGTGTCACTCTTTTGCTGCTCCTGTGTCATCCTTGGGCTGCTCCTGTGTCACCCTTTGTGCTGCTCCTGTGTCACTCTTGTGCTGCTCCTGTGTCATCCTTGTGCTGCTCCTGTGTCACTCTTGTGCTGCTCCTGTGTCTCCCATGTGTTGCTCCTGTGTCACCCTTGTGCTGCTCCTGTGTCACTCTTGTGCTGCTCCTGTGTCACTCTTGTGCTGCTCCTGTGTCACTCTTGTGCTGCTCCTGTGTCACTCTTGTGCTGCTCCTGTGTCATCCTTGTGCTGCTCCTGTGTCACTCTTGTGCTGCTCCTGTGTCACTTTGTGCTGCTCCTGTGTCACTCTTGTGCTGCTCCTGTGTCAACCTTGTGCTGCTCCTGTGTCACTCTTGTGCTGCTCCTGTGTCACTCTTGTGCTGCTCCTGTGTCACTCATGTGCTGCTCCTGTGTCACTCTTGTGCTGCTCCTGTGTCACTCTTGTGCTGCTCCTGTGTCATCCTTGTGCTGCTCCTGTGTCACTCTTGTGCTGCTCCTGTGTCACTCTTGTGCTTCTCCTGTGTCACTCTTTGCTGCTCCTGTGTCACTCTTGTGCTGCTCCTGTGTCATCCTTGTGCTGCTCCTGTGTCACTCTTGTGCTGCTCCTGTGTCACTCTTGTGCTGCTCCTGTGTCACTCTTGTGCTGCTCCTGTGTCATCCTTGTGCTGCTCCTGTGTCACTCTTGTGCTGCTCCTGTGTCACTCTTGTGCTGCTCCTGTGTCACTCTTTGCTGCTCCTGTGTCACTCTTGTGCTGCTCCTGTGTCATCCTTGTGCTGCTCCTGTGTCACTCTTGTGCTGCTCCTGTGTCACTCTTGTGCTGCTCCTGTGTCACTCTTTGTGCTGCTCCTGTGTCATCCTTGTGTTACAGGCTATCCGAAAGTTTGATACACCTCACCCCCTAGTTCTTCATATCCAACTTTGGTTATGCCGTATCTCTAGCAAGCACAAAGATATTTTTTTTGTTGATTCCCTGGTCATGTTGACGTACAGGGCAATGAACAGGCAGACACTGCTGCGGGTCAGCAGTACATGACCTTCCAGTTTCATATAGAGGTGTTCCATTCATGGACTATTTTGCGGTCATTGCTACCCACCTTCGCACCCGTTGGCAACAATGCTGGTCTGACCTGCTAAATAACAAACTTCATTCTATTAAACCGATTATAGGTTTCTGGCCTTCTTCTTGTCACCAATGTCGAGGTTGGGAGACTACACTCTCCCGCCTTTGCATCGGCCACACTCATCTTACTCATGGGTATCTCATGGAGAGTCTCCCTGTCCCTCTCTGTGAGCATTGTCAGGTTCCAGTATCTGTTCGCCATATTCTGTTGGACTGCCCACTCTATCTACGAGCACGTAGAATTTACCTCCAACGTCGGCTTCGCTCTGCTGCCCTTTCTTTACCTTCCCTTCTTGCTAATGGGCCCTCCTTTAATCCTGACTCATTGACTTTTTGACAGCAACTGACTTACTACACAAACTCTGAAGATTATGCCTCTAACACTTCCTCAGTCCCTTCTACCTCAATCTCTTGCTACCCTCTATCCCTGCACTATCCACTACCCTTCTGTACTCCATACCCTACTAATCATCCCTCTCCCTATTACAACCCATTCTCCCTGCATCCTGCCCTGCCCAGCTGCGCTCTATGACCCTGTGGTTTAGCGGTTCTTTTTGATTATAATAATAACAGTCACATTAGGAAGAAAACAACAGTCAAGGACCAGGTAATCAGGCTGA